>JAQMCW010000003.1:8280077-8293551 GCA_030068335.1 Chrysichthys cranchii
CTTGTGTAAATATCTCATTTCACAACGTATATATCTGCGGCTTATAGTCTGGTGCGGATAATATATGTAAAAATATTATTTTCTTTTAAAATTTAGTGGGTGCGGCGTATATTCCGATGCGCTCTGTAGTCCGGAAATTACGGTAGTTTCTTTCTTTATTTCAACTGTTATACACTTAGGCTTCTTACTCTCACTACCGTTTCCACTTTTCACTTTCTTGGTACCCATAATGAAGGCTTATAGAGCAAAAATGCAGAGAAACACAACGAAAAAATATTGTGAGTTATAAGCACAGGGAAAAAAATCAAAGTTTGAACAATCTTTAATTATACAAAAACTTACTGTAAGTCAACTTCTGGCGTTAAGGAAGTGAGGAGGAAGATGGGCGGGGAGGAGGTTACTGTACAGCCAAAGAACGCACATCTGACCGAGACCGATTACAGGTACGCAATATGCAAACAGAAAATGGGAAGACATTTTCCGAAGACCGAAGTGGAAGGGGAAAATGGTCGGGGCTGTGTTTGTTCGGCACCCGATTATGTGGTTGAGACCTGGTGCAAAAATTTTGGCGGATTTTGTGGTTGGGAACCGATGTGTTTGGTTTGTGACCACAGGGTCCATTGTATCTGCTTTAGTGCTCACTTATCCTACTAATAAAACAGACGTTTAAACCTAAAAACCTCAAAATCCACTCGAAGTCAGCGTCCATGCAAAGTCCTTGAGCTGAATTGAACTGAGATGAAATTATGGAATCTCTTCTAATCTCCTGCAGATGGGACAAAAAAACAAAAACAAATCGAAATAAACTGTCAAGTAAAACAAAAGATCTGTCAAATAATCGCTGTTACTGTAGCAGCCAATTATTACCAGTGATGCATTAAAAAGTCACTAAAATCACAGGCCCAAAAAAGGGAGAGAGAGAAATGTCCACTGATCACTTAGACTTTTAACAGAATTAAGGCTTTCCAGCAAGGCCTTTTAAGTTAATAACATCGTTTTTAGCATTGGTTCTTCTTGTTATATTGTTGTATTGTTATCACAGTCATGTGAGAAAACTTATCCGCACACTCCGAACTAGGGATGGGTATCATTAAAATTTTAATTGTATTACTATGCTTACCGATAGCACTTATCAATCTTGTACTTTAATGGTACTCGTATGAGAGAAATCTCTGTATGTGGGTCTCTGGCTGCTAGCATAACATGCAAAAGACTAGCTGAACATGAGGCAGCAAGCATTGTCAGCATCAAATCTAGCAAAGTGGAACCACACCTTTGATCATTTAGTTCTCTTCCCCATTGTCACTAAGATCAGGGTCTCTCTCTCACTCTCTCTCTCTCACTCTCTTGGGGATCCACTCTCCCAACGATAGGGCAAATTTTTTATGCTGTGCCACTCGGGAGCCTGAGGGCTCACTGTAACTGTGATAAAATCCACATCAACCAAAAATAAATGCCCTCTGAGTACTCAACTGTCTGTTCAGTAGCAAATACAGAGTCAAAACAGGTGCATTAGAGGTTCACCAGAGCCTTCCTCTGGCCTGATATGGATTTGGTAATTATTTTAAACACAATATTGCTTTGAAATGTAGTCAATGGCTGATGGATAGGTTCTGCTCTGGCTAACGTTAAACCGTTATTGAAAGTCAATGCAGCAAGTAGGTCATTGCGGCATCCCTCAGACTAATGGGTTAGCACATGGACTTAACCTCAGGAGTATTAGAAAGTGGAAAATGCAAAGCATCCACAACACCGACACCCCTGCTTATCAGCGTTTGTATGAAAATGCATTTCTATGAATGCTTGAGAAATCCGTCCTTTTAATGATGAGGTAACTAGCCCAAAGGCATCAGCTTCATTGCAGTGCTTCTTGTAATAGGCTTTCTCAAAGCAGTGCAAGAACACGATGTAAAAGCGAGTAAATTAGAGCTCCAGGCCTGTTTTGTTTTCACCCTCTTGGCTAGCATCGTGGCCTGTGCCCTGTCTGCCCAGTGGAACGAAGTCCATTTCAAATGTGTGATTTCAGACGGCTGTCTCTTTTGGTTCATTTGCATTTTTCTCCTTCTGTTGCTTCGTTTGCATCTATTTGTAGAAGTTTCTTTGAGTTCTACTTTGCTTTTACTGGTGCCTTTTGTTTGTTTATGAACAGACAATAAGGTGCCATTTTAATGGCACCATGTTCATGCCTGATATCCTTAACAAGTAATATTGGATCATGTGGCAGCACTGTGAATGATTTCCAATAGCAAGTCTGGGGAAGCTTCAGGCAGTGTCTCGCTGTGTATTATAGCATGCCCAAGCTGCCTTTCTCATTTAAAGAAATAAATTTGCTCAGAACATTTATTATATTAACACACATTTCCCCCCTCACCCCATGCCTCTCTGTGTGACTTAATAAACTTTCTATTGAGACAAATGTCTGAAATCAGCAGGAGACACATCTGGGTGTCAATAGAGAATGCTAATTTTGACAGTTTTGCACTGCATCTAGAAATCTCTTTATGACACAAAAATGACACTGGGATGGCACATGTCACATCTTTTTGCCCGGGCGTGATTCATCCCTTAAGCAATAAACATTAATCCGCCATGCCTGTCTCTTATTGAATGAGCGAGAAAGCCGTTTTGCCAGCACTCCAGGAGCGACGTGTGAGAAGCGTGAAATGAGACGCCTCAGTCATCGTTTCCCACAAGGCCCGGCTGTTCGCCATCCCTCAGCCTGTCAAGTGCCGTCGTTTCGCCGTTACGCCTCTTGTGAAATGACCTGTCAAGGTGGTAAATTTATTTGTTCTTATCTGCTGGTTGACTGTTATGTTGAGGATCTGGGGATTTCAATCAGTTCTTACTCACACACAGAATGGGTTAGCCAGGGTGGAGTCAGTACCTCGGGGACGCGGAATGCAAATAAGGCCCTGCTGTTGCCGTTAATGAAGTCTGTGTTCAGCCTTATTTGTTGGGGTTTGTCTTCTCAGTAACCGAAACAGGCCTTAACACATGCTTTATGAAGGGACAGACATCATTTGTAGTTTGTAGCTATTCAATGACTATCATTTCAGTGTATGTGCCGTCTTTCTTACACCTTACACTTAAAGATACGTAGCCGTCTGATTTCTGTCCCCTGTATAGCATTGAGACTGCGCCTGTCACTACTGAGCTGGTCTTGATTGACTCCGGTGCTTCAGTATCCTCATTCTGTTAGACCTTAACCCATTAACTGCCAAATTGTTTTCTGAAAATTTTCATGTATTTCTATTAATTTACATCCAAATAGTAACAAAAACATCTACTTTCAAGAAATATGACTGTTAATTTTTCTGAAATTTCAATTTTTAGTCAAAGTCCCAAATGGGGATCATGGCACATGCCATCGATTTTTTTTTTTTTAATTTTTTTTTTAATTTTTTATTTATTTATCTATCTATTTATTTATTTATTTATTATTAATGCCTTTCAATATATGATCCCCAAATGGGGACCACGGAAGCTAATGGGTTAATGTGGCCTTGGACAGCGTAAGATCATGAAAAACTTTCAAAACAACTTCTCTTTGACACATAAGGGTATGAAATGGTAAAAGACAAGCTTAAATTTTAAAATATCTTCAGAGGGATTTCCAGAGAAATGATTTGCCCCATGAGGAAATAGTTAGGTACATCTATTGGCATCTCATAATTTAGCACATACAGCAGGGGCATTTCACATTGTTGCACATTGACATTAAGCAGATTGCTTTTGTAAGTAACCAGTCTAGTTAATCTCATAAGCCAGGCTTCTAGATTTTGTTATTAAACATGATCAATTATGACATGTTTTCACAAAAGGCCTCTTGACTAACATGAACTAATCATGTTTACTTGGCACTCTTTCAAATGAAACTCTTAATCCTTTTTCAGCCCAGGATGCCATATACCTTTTACACTCCAGTGACGATATCTGGATCCGAAAACCTCACTGTGTCACAGCTTTCAAAAGTTATTTTTTCCTTTGGTGTACAGACATGCACACACACAAGTGTGGCGAGCCAATCAGAATGTAGCTTTAAAGATTCTGAACCCGCCAGCCAGTTACACGTACAAAGGATGTGAAGCGCTTTGTTGGCCGTGGACAGTGTCTGAGGCTGAGACAGCCCACAGGACTTCTATCGACAGAACATCCAGGCAAGCTACAGAAAACATCAAAAGAAGAAAGATCTAAATGATTGTGACTTGTCCCAACATCTAAACAGTCAGGTCCTTGCTACTGTAAATAAAGCTTTTCGAGCACGCTGGCTACTTTTTGTACCTTTGTAGGCTTAGGGGGGACCTTTGTGCCTTTGTAAGGTGTGTGTGTGTCTGGGGGGGGGTGGATTAGTATTTAGATAGACGCTGTCCGATCAACTTATAGTTTCACCTCCAAAGGCATGAAAAAATGTGATTAGAATAAGTAATCCACCTCATTTGTGTTTTTTACACATGCAAATGTATTTCACATGGCATCTCTGTCTTTGTTGATTGGCATGGTATGGATCTGTTAGCATTAACAGTGGGCTGAAAAATATTGTGCTGCCAGTGCACATAAAATCTCTATGGTGTTTAAATACCAGTCATAGCTGTCACTGATGGGCTGCATGAAGTTTTCCTCTGGGTGCTCTGATTTTTCCCAAAAATCCCAACCAATGCCTTTTTTTTTTTGGTAAAACAGAGGCACTTAACGATAATCAATTTCTGGAAATAATATAATGCCATTCAGTGTTTCTCAGCCATTAAAAGGGCCACTTGGTCTCCACAGAAAGCGACGCTATTGATTAATAGCCATGCTTTAGGCTGTAATGTAGTGGTGTGGTTTTGTAGTGGGTCCACTGCTCACCGTCGTTATTCCCTCACTCTCTGGAGAACACGGTGTGCGCCGGCTCTTTGTGTGGTGTCAGACAGAGGCTAATCTATTCATCACACACCGGCCGGTGGCCGCTTCAGCACCACGCTTATCGGATCACTTCAGGCCCCTCGCTAGGGGAATGGGAACTCGCTGTTCACACCATCTTCTATAAAAGCGCACCAGGGATATCTACATCAGCAGTTTCAGCAAACGGCAATCTCTCCCAGCACCACTCTACCCCCCCCAAAGAAGGACCAATTGTGGAAAGCACAACTACGGAAGTGTGTGCGCGTGTGTCTGTGCGTGTGCATGGGTGGAGGGAAGGATTTGTGCCTTCCCAGAATACTTGTATCCATATATTTGATTTAACATACATGAATGTACCTGACTAGCTCAGCAAGTCAGAGAATGCTGAGTGTGCTGTGTGCTGAGGCGACGATGCATCACGTGACTCTAGATGATGGTTCAGGGCATCTGATATTGTATTAATATTATCTGATCCTTGACAATTGCTCTGCAGACTTGCAGGTGGGATGGTGAGTGTCAGATAATTGAAAAGATGCTGCATTGTTATATTTTATCATTTTCTGGTACCTGGCACCTTTGACAAATTTCTGAAATGGTTTAGAAATGGCACAGCATTGAACACGTTTTAGAAGATGCAGAAACAGACTTAATATGTCTAGCGCTAAATCATAGCGGTCATGCTTTAAAACGAACAGTCAAGGACAGCGTTTAGATTCAAAATGGTCACAGATTACAGGCGAGATACATTAAGGACCACTTAATTTGCTGTGCTTATATGGATTAGGTACTTTAACCTATTTTATGTGCATCATGCATAACAGTCAAGGACCCTGACCATCACATTTTAGCAGTGTTTCTATGGCAACATGGCCATTACTCAGGGATTACTCATGGAAAGTGTGGAGGATTCTCAGAATGGTTAGTCACAAGTACCTACAGACAGGATCCAACCACCACAGGGTACGGTGCTACTACATGGATTATTTTCCTCTCCTTAGTTTTCTGATATATGCTAAACCTCGCGATGGAGCTACTTGATAGAAATTGCATAGCTCACCAGAATATTCTGCATTATTATTTGGAGTAAAGAGATCACATGCTCGCTCTCATTTTTCCAGCGAGGACATTAGAGTATGCTCAGAATATAAAAAAGCATTCTAAGCCGTAGATGGGTGACAATTCCAGATTTGTAAGCCAAGAGATCAGTCCCCGAGACAGGATTGTGTCGATTCACAGGTCTAGAGATGGGTACCAAAAGTTTTGCCAACTTGAAGGTATCAACGAACACAGTTATGTTTTAAAGGGGGCTGGCTCACCCTTCCCAGAATCTACTGTTTATGTTTTACATATGGAACAACTATACAAAATATGGATCAGAGAAAAGAATTTAATATATGGATACTATGGATACGAAATATCTTTAATTTCAGGTTACAATTTAAAATCTGTGGCCTTTGTACAGAGGATTCTGGAAAGGGAGAGTCAGCTTAACCTTTAACTGAAGTTCCGAGCCTTACAGACTCCTCTTAGGGCTGGCACATCAGCCAAACTACATATTACATACTACGTTTCTAATGCTAGAAAGCCTTTAACTTTTGGTTATTTTCATCATCCTGGGTACTCAAGCAGAACTCTGGAAACGTCACCACTCAGTGGCACTTCACCAAACAGGCCTTTATGGTAGAGTGGCCAGATGGAAACCATTCCTCAGTAAAAGGTGCATGAGTGCTCACTTGGATTTTGCCAAATGGCACCTCTCAGACCTGATAAGTTGATTTTTATCATCTATATCTGGAGGAAACCAAGAACCACTCATCACCTGGCTCATCCATTCTCTATGGTGAAGCATGGTGGTGGTAGCATCACATTGTGGGGATGTTTTTCAGAAGCAGGGAGGCTTGATTGGATTGAAAGAAAGATGAGGAGATTAAATGCACAAAAACATCTTTGCAGAAAGCCTATTAAAGGCACTAGGACCTCAGGTTGCTGTGAAAGCTCAGCTTCCATCATGAAATCCATATACAAACAAACCAAGAGTGATTTTTAGACCAGTATATGAATGTAGTAACAAAATGTAAACATTGGGTTAAAAAAAGGGCTTCTAAAGGCACTGTACAAGGAGTGTGCATTGTTCCTCTTTGAACGCAATATAACCATGCATATGCAGGAAATGTCCACAATGCATAGATTAATGATTTCAGCTCTATTGATTGTATTGCCAAGAAATCTGGGACTCTACTGGTTGCTCTCGTAACACAAATTTTGGGTTATTCCTAAACGTGACATGCAAAAATCTCTCCGTTTCAGAAGGTCTCAAAAGGAGGAATGTTGCATTACTTCCAGTGCCAATCATTTTGAGTCAATTCTGCAATTGCTCATACAAATACATGAGCTATGAAGCCCTGGTTCAGAATTTCCAGGCACATTTTTTCCCCCCCAAAATTAAGCCTTATATCTAAAAGAACTTTGTGTGTGTGCGTGTGCGTGTGTCTTTCAGCTGGGAGGTGCTGCGTTTTCTCTTGTCCAACCTGCGCTGGTGGATGGAGGAGTACCGTTTTGATGGATTTAGGTTCGATGGGGTCACCTCCATGCTCTACCACCATCATGGTGTCGGTATGTCAGTAAATATTTTCTTGTTTACCTTTACTGCATGAAGAGTGCTATTGTGAACTTGTGTGAAGCATGCTCAAAGATGTTATATAAATTCCACTTGAATGTCTAGAGGTGAGGAGCAATGTTTCAAGCAGAGAGAATTCTTAACCATAAGTTCCCCATTTTTTTGTTACCCAGTTTTTTTTTCCGCCCTCAAATCTGTCATAACTTCAGGAAAAAAACTTAAAAATACAGTAGAATAAAGAAAATAATCAAAGAAGATGGAAGTGAAATGGGTGGACTTTTATTTTATTAAAAAAATGTAAACAAGACCATTAAATATAAAACATATCTGAGCAACATTGACCTAAATGTCACTCTTTTTTTTTTTATTATTTAATACTCAGGTACGGGATTTTCAGGCTCATATTCAGAGTATTTTGGGCTCCAAGTGGACGAGGACTCACTAGTCTATCTCATGCTCGCCAACCATATTCTACACACCCTGTATGAGGACTGCATAACTATAGCTGAGGTATGGTGTTTATTTATTTTTTTTCTAATATTTAACTAAACAAATACATATTACATATAGGTGATCCATCCTACTTCAGAAAGTGTGATCTTACTATTTAGATAACATCTAAAGACAGAACATGATACAGTATACTGTATATGCGGTAAACCTATATTATTCTTATTTACACAGTGTATATATACTCCAGTACCAGAGCTCATGTAGTGCAGTGGTGGCGTTTCTTGCTTCCCATTACTCCTCACAGAAAACACTGGTATCATCCTAAACCCTAACAATGCTTCTCTTCTCGGTTCACTAACCTTCTTGTCAGCAGAGCTACTTTTCTCAATGTCCGCAAAGAAGGAATTAACCTACGGAGTCAAACAGGCGGAGCACAATAAATTAGTGCACAGTGGCAGTTTCTTACTATCTAAGAAAACACTTGCTCATTTTGTCCACTTCTCTCTCTTTTTTTTTTTATAATTAGTCAACAATACTTTGTTGAGACAGTAGCTCATCTTTGTTTCTAAACTCAACTAAATTAGGTTTGTTCGTTAGGATTCTTTTTATTAAAAAGGTGTTTCTTGCTATTTTAGTGTGCACATACATAAACCTTTTCAAAGAACCTTTAGAAAATAACAAGGCGGGTAATGGGCTAGCTTCCGTTAAAAAAAAATCCATCAATTATAAATTGTATAATGATATAACGGTAATAGTAAAAAATAACAAGAACAATTGCCAACAATCGTGCGGCAGCACTGCAGTCCAGGAAATCTTGCAGATGCAGACCACCAACACCAGTTAATGTTCACCTCAACCATCAGAATGGGGAAAAATGCAACCTCAGTGATTTTTGACCATGGTTTGGTTGTTGGTGCCAAACCGGTTGGTTTGATTATTTCTATAACTGCTGGTCAGCTAGAATTTTGATGCGCAGCAATTGTAGAGGTTACTCAGAATTGTGCAATAAGAAAAATCAGCAGCGGCAGGTCTTCTTTGACGAAAATGGCCAGACTGCTTCAAGCTGACAGAAAGACGACAGTAACTTGGATAACCAACCTGTACAATTGCGGTGAGCAGAAAGGCATCTCAGAATGCACAGCACGTTAAACTTTGAGACAGGTAAGCTACAACAGCAGAAGACCATGTCGGGTTTCATTTTGTAAGCCAAGAACAGACAGCTTGGGCTGCAGTGGGCACAGATTCACCAAAACTGGCCAGTTGAAGACTGAAAAAACGTAGTCTGCTCTGTTGAATCTTGATTTCTTCTGAGGCACACAGATGGTAGGGTCAAAATTTGGTGCCAACAACATGAATCAATGAATCCAACCTGCCTTGTGTCAACAGTCCAAGCTGATAGAGGTGCAATCAGTCATTGCTATAATGACGCAGATTATTTGAGTATTGTTGCCTACCATGTGCATCCCATCATGAACACAATTTACACGTCTTCTAATGCCAACTTCCAGCATGATGATGCACCATGTCACCAATCAAAAGTGAGTTCCGTGTTCTTCAGTGGCCTTTTTAGTCACTGGATCAGAATCCAATGGAGCACCTTTGGGATTTGGTAGAACAGGAGATTAACACCATTAAAGTGGACCTGCACGAATTGCATGATGTGATCATTTCGACATGGACCAAAGTCTTGAAAAAAATGTTTCCAACATTTTGTGGAATTCATGGCACAAAATATTGAAATTTTATTAAAATATTGAAGTATTAGTATAGTGTTCCCAGTACAGTGCTCAGTGACTGAGTGTAATGGTTCATTTACATCTCTTCTCTCTGATACCAAAGATCTATGGTTTGTTTCACCACTACCCAAAGGAAGCGATGGCAGAGCAGGTTGAATGCACTGTGGGTTCTGCTATGTAGGGCTGATGATGCTAGAAATCTGCCCCTATATAGGGAAGGAAAATATAGGTGCAGTTCAGTGGGACAAACTTGGCCCTCTAGACCTCATAAATCCTAGAAGGATGAGTTTGAATGCTAATGAAGAAAAAGTTGCTGTAATTAAGCTGGGATGTTAAGAAAGCACAAACTAAAGATTCAACATGGGAAAAAGTTCATCTAAAGAAGAACTGACGTAAAGGTAGGGAGTGGCAGGGCAGACATAGATCTGGTGCATATATGGATGTGAATATTATTAGTATAACAGAAAATGAAACAAGTGCTAGGGAATTGTATGAGATGGAGAGAAATCGTCCTACTTAACCTACTTCTTACTGACCGAGAACTGATCCCTTTTGAAAACCTTGCACACCTCTGTCAGTGAATGGTTTGTGCTTATCAAGGACATCAGGTCGATCTTTAGTAATATAGCATTAAAACACACAGAACGGTATGGGGCGTCACCAATTCCAAAAGTAAATTGGCAGGAGAAAACTGTTGTTAATCCTCCTGTAATGTTCATTTCTCAGAAACAGCGATGATGTTGATCTGGGGCATGTTGAATTATCCAAAAGTGCAAGAAACCAAAAAATCTATTTATATCATTATTAACTACATTAATAACTATTAATAACCACACGTGTGTGTGTGTGTGTGTGTGTGTGTGTGTGTGTGTGTGTGTGCGCGCGCGCGTGTGTGTGTGTGTGTGAGTGTGAGATTTGGGGTGAAATATGTCTCACAGTTGCAAAGAAAGGGGACAGCTGAGCAGGTCTTTGATGACCCATTAAAGTGTGGTATTGGTACTGTGAAGTGTCCAAAATGCTGTTGGTTCATAAAGATTGTTATTGATTAAGAAAGATTACAGTTCAGAAGCTGCAGACATTTTCAACAATTTGTCCATGAAGAAGAGGGAGGTAATAGGTCGATAATGTTTCAGAATTGGTACTTTTTAAAGTGGGAGGAACAGAGCCATAACCAAGTGGCTGGATAATGAGGTGATCTATAAGAACACAGGTGATTTGAGATCAAATATATCACACAGACGGACAGATGAATTAGACTGTTTGTAAGATCAGAAATGGGATCAGCACTGATGGGAGTCAAGACGACAGAGGTTTGTTTAGAAGAATATTATAATCAAGTGCAAATCAATTCATCTACTTTTGTTCCATTTTGTTTTAAACAAAATATATGCTGGGAGAAATGACAGAGCATTGATGAAAAGGTTTAGATTTTTGCAGTAGTGTTTAAAAAAAAAAAAAAGGTTTTGGGCTTACATCCAGTACCATTAAAGACAGACAAAATGTAGAATGAACAGGGATTGTTTAAACTTGCTTGGAATAAGCTCCAAGATGCCAATCAATGATTTTAAAAGCACTTTTAAGCTTCTTAAAAAAAGCACAGAAGGAGCAGGTCTCATTTTTAATGGGACCATCTGGTCAAGTACAGTATATCACAGATACAGAATATGATCAAAACTGAGCTGAGATGGAGACATAAGGGAAAGACTAAAAGATTAGAAAAGAAAAGAGGCTTGACAGCACTGATATTGCAGCAGGAGGTTTAAGAATTCATGCAAAGTTAAAGAACGGGAAAGCAAGCAATAGATTTGATGAGACTGTCCTCGAATTCACTGATTAAAGTTTCAGAAGCAGATTCAAAATGGTTCACTTTTATGGATTTTTATTTTTTTTTATAATGCGCACAGCAGAGCCGAAGACAAAAGATGCAGTAATTAATTCCCTGAATATTGCAAGAAGCAATGATTTGGTAAATCTGTCCATTATGTACAGATGATTGGGATGGTAGAATATGATGAGCAATAAACCTTAAGCCAAGATGGAGCAGTGGATGTAGAAAAATGAATCAGGTAATGCCAAGTGATCAGAATATCATATAGGTAGCTAGAAAGTAATGACAATAGTATAAGATCAAGAGTTGTTCAGGTGTGTATGAACTCTTTTTACTCCTATTGCCACACATTTCTGAAGAAATTCTGATCAATCCTGCCAGTTTCTGCAGAAAGTTTGACCAATCCTGTCTTCTTGTGCAGATATCATTTTTGGTTGTACCTCCTTAAGATATTTTCTAATGAACTTTTTCTGTCTCCAAAGTATAACCAAAATATTAATTTAACCCATGGCAGTGCTAATTACGATTAAGCAGTTACTAGGGATGGATGGATGGATGGATGGATGAATGAGTGAATGCTGCAAGAGCATCACAGCACCGCTTAAGCACCAATACACTCTTATGTTTTTCTTATGTGGCCGTTTTGGCCTGCAAGCTTCATATCTGACTGCTGCTCACTATGCAGTGTTAGTCAAGGTACTTCGCGATGCACCAACCAGTTAAGTGATCAGTTGGGAATCACAGCAGTAGGGATCAACATTATGCAGCCATGTGCAACTTTGGTAAATGAGTAAATCTCGGTGAAAAAAGGCTTGCAACAGAATACCTGAAGCTGAACCCCTACAAGTATCAAGTAAACGTGAAATGAAAGATGATGACAGATGAGATAAATATCAGAAAGAACAAAAAAGCTAAGAAGCAAAAAGAAGTCCTTACACAATCTACTCTCAGCTGGAAGCTAAGTATTTCCTTGATTTATATATTTTTTTAGATGGAACACACTAAAAAAAATCAGAAGAGGTAAATCTCAGGAATCATGTGGCAAATATGTTTTTTTATTAAATTAATTATTTTTATTTTTAAGGACGTGTCCGGTATGCCCATGGTGTGTCGACCCGTGCAGGAAGGAGGCTGTGGTTTTGACTACAGGCTGGCCATGGCTATTCCTGACAAGTGGATCCAGGTGAGTTTGACATAATTTATAATTGCATATGATATAGCAATAAACGCTTAGCTCCCTGATCCTCACCATAGCACTATGTTTGCAGGTTATAACATTTATCTGGCATATCACTAACCAACCGGTGCCTTTTTGATGCTTAAAAAACATTGCATTAAAAAAAAGTCTCCTTATTTTTATAAACAGAAACGCTGTGCTAAGAACCAGATCAGTACAATGTCATGAAGCTACCTGTATTATTTTTACATGGCATTTCCTTCAATGAGGCAACTTTATTTTGTTAGACAGAAGATGGATAAATTTTTTTTATTTTTTTCAATAAAACAATGGGGAACAACGTGCAGTCACATAAATAAACAAAACATACTGAAAAGGGAGTATATAAGTGATCCAACTAAAAGTAGAGCATATATAGGCACTGCTTTTGTAGGCCAAATCAGAGTATTTCTTCCAAATACAGTACATAAGACTGATTTGTCATGCTATCAGTGAATTCTAAAGCAAACGATTCTGATCTCGTCGTTGACCATGTTGCAGGTTGCACTCATCATGTACACACTTTAGGCTCAGGATGGTGGGGTTGGTGCCAGGTTTTTCAAATGTAGTTGCACAAAGTATCTAATTTAACTAAATGTTTACTGTGGTTTGTGATCCAGAAAGGAAGAAGCAATATTGTAGTTCTTGTTATATGTTAATGCAAGCATATACAGACGTGGACAAAATTGTTGGTACCCTTCTGTTAAAGTAAGAAAAACCCACAATGGTCACTGAAATAACTT
>JAQMCW010000003.1:8329445-8341335 GCA_030068335.1 Chrysichthys cranchii
GATGAAATTAAATCCTTACTTTCAGACTTTATTCAAAAGAAACACCCTGAAAAAGTTACACCTGGGCGTGCGACGGCTCTATTTAATGCCACGTGCCCTAACGCATTTCAGAACCATTCAGAAAGGCAGGATTAAACACACCTCACTGGACATCATGATATCTGCTATATGATGATGAAACCTTCCCTGGTGCAGTACATAGGAGTGAACTGTAGTAAAGGAACTGCTGATCAGATACAACCAGTTCCCCTGCACTAGATTTCTGTCCCTGTGCTGGATCTTAACACCACTGCACACAGGGTTTAACACGCTGCTCCATCTTTTGTGTTTATAGACTACATTCCTAATTCATTCCCTACTCCTCCTCCCTAGTTTTGGTGTTTTTAGACTCAGCAGGATGTTGATGGAGGCAACTGGAGTCTTTATTTCAGAATCTGAAAAGTACTACAGGTCTGGATACGGAGATAGGATGCTTATCTGCAGTTCTGAAAGGAAGGGCAGACGTCCAGGGGACTTTGTTTTGAAAAGGGGTGTTTGCTGGACACTTTGGAAATGACTTGCAGAAGATTTGAAAAGGCCAGAGCACTGTTGCTAGGTCTTATTCATGCCTCGATGGAATCACACATGCACTCCCACCATGATGTAAACAGGGCAACTGGACTGTGACTCAGTCTCTCTCTCTCTCCTTCTGCACATCCTTTGCTGCACACATAACACACCAGAATAACCTTTAGTTTTGTTGAATTTAAGAACCATTCAATTTTTTCAGCACTTCTTCCCTTCACACAGCCTGGTGATTTTCTTTTCTAGGCTAGGCATGCAAAACAGAGTAAACATTTTTCCCCCCTCATTTTACAGATAAAGGATGTTAGCAAAGGAAGCATAATTTCGTTCCTACATGAGGAAAAATGATTACTAATGGGTTTTCCTCTGTTACAAAATGATCCACCAATAATCCAGTGAACATCATGGACGTTCTTCCGAAATCTTTTTTTTTTCTTTTCTTTTCTACTTTTGCGAAGGGAAAACAATCCTGATGCATTTTCTTTTGTCTGTATTTACAGGAAATAAAAAAAAAACCCAATCCAACTGAGACCAACGTCCAAATATGAAAGTACTTATAAGTATAAGTATATTTTTTCTGTTTCCTGGTGTTGTATATCAGGACGTAACAAGAAACCCAAGAAAAAAAATATAATGTTGCTTGTTTTAACTCCATGGCTTAAATTGTGCATTCACTGAAACTCAAACATCAAGTTTGGAAAAGTTTATCAAAGCGTGACACTCTCTGTCTCAGGAAAATACATTTAGATTGCAGCGTTTTAGACATTTTTAGGCAGACGGACTGTTTTTTACCGTCCTGTGTGTTAAACTGCCTGCTTATACAACAAGATTTTTGCAGAAAGACAGCCAGCCAAGTCAAGGTTAAAAAGTGAATCAAAAATAACAATGAAATAAAATCGTTTCCACATCTTTTGGGCGAAATGTATTTATGTTTTCTTAAAGTTGAGGTTTTAAACTATGTTATAGGCTGAAAAACAACAACGAAAAGGCACAGTTATCTCCCAACACCACATTTAGCTTAAAACCTATAAGGTTTTTCTACATTAATTAGCTAATTCAGTGTTAATAGATGATACTGTTGTTACCACACTGTCTTGGTGCTACACTATTACATTGCGTCTGCTATACTTCCCAGTGTTTCTGATTTATGAATCTATTTTCTCAACTTCTCTAGGCACATGTCAGCACAAAGCATGAGGGTGACAAGGTGATCGTCTTTGAGAGAGCCAATGTCATTTTTATCTTCAACTTCCACCCCACCAACAGCTACAGTGACTACAGAGTGGCAGCAGGACCGACAGGAAAGTATCCTTAACCAGCCTTCAGTGCAGTCATTCCCACAGTTGTTCACGCAGCACGATCTAGAACCTAATCTAGGAACCTGTTAAAAGTACTATATAGAGCTCGACGCCAGAGCTTCTCTGTTTGGTTCCATGTCGAGCTCGTCTTGTGACGGAAGTGACGACACTCCCAAAGAAGCCACAAGGACTTTTTTTTAAAAGAATATCTAAAGTGCGATGTGTTATTTGCCCACATATGCTTTGAATAGAAGACAAATACTCCATATGAAAAAGTTTTTACCCTTGAATGTTTAAAAAAAAAAAAAAAAACACACACACCCAACTCTTGAAATGCAGATCTCCATAAACTTTGGATGTGGGGGGGAAAAGCTTCCTAAGCCTTTCTGTTTTCTACTTAAAAATGCTGTAGATTTGCATTTAGCATGAGTGGCAGAGACTCTTAGAGCCTCCGCTAGCTGTCGAAGCTTTAAGGAGATGCTGGTACTAGAAATGACATGGAAGAAATGCAAAGAGCAGAGAGGCCACATTCAATAGCTGTAATTATAGCAGTAAGGGGAATACAACACACACACACACACACACACACACAGATGCTGGGAACTTCACAGAGCCTTGCAGTGATTTTGTATTCGCACGCATGTGTGCAAGGTAACAGACGCCGCCGTGGGCCTGGTGACACAGTGCTGTAAAGGCGAGCAAGAACAGAGGATCCAATTAGAGTTGAAGACAGATGAAAGTGCCACTCTGACTTGGAGGAGGTAAACAAGGCCAGCCCAACAAGTGCAGAGTGCTTTTACATTAAACCCCAGCCTACGCACACGCACACACACACACACACACACACACTCTTATATTAGAGAGTGCCAAGCAGAGTCATGTAGTTTTGTGCCTTTGGATTGATTTCAAAAGTGCATGTGTGGGCGGAAAGGCCCATTGGTATTGCTGCAAAAAAGGAAGAGGTGCTAGATAGATGGCATCTGCTGATATTGGCCATTACAGAGAGAGGAGTGGCGCGCACACACACACAGGGTCTTTACTCAGGCATCAGTTTGGACCTTGGAGTATATGTATGTGTTGTCAGAGCGAGCTTTGATTTTTGACTGCGTGGTGCAGTGTGATTTAGCTTGGCATATAAAGCAGGATGCAAATCATACAGCCAGTTGTTGCTATGGATTGTTGACTGTTGCTCAGAACATACAGAAATGTTAAAGTGGACCTTTTTGCATTACTGCATGATTTCAAGGCCGCTAGTTAACCTTTAACAAGCCGTAAACATGAACCCTTCGTGATTCTTAAACATTAGCTTTCTTTGGGTTGATGCATTTATTTATGTGACAGGTGAAAGATACATACTGAGTACCAAAGGCAAATGACAAACGCTTAAAGGTTCCATCAAGCTACCGGTAATGAGCAAAGGTACCGTTGTAGACTTGTAGACTAACATTTTCCACCCAGCCCTGAGAGTTTTCGCTTCCTCCACGCAACCTCATATAACTCCTTCTTGTGCCGTCTAGTGAGATAAACACCGTTCTTGGTTGTCAGAGTTCCTCTCTAAGCATATAAATAAATAAGTAAGATAGTTTGAGATGAAAAGTATGTGAGGTCCCCCCCCCAAGTTAAGCTCACCAATATAAAGAGAGTCACCATTAAAATTCTGTCAACATCAGCATTTGACAGGCACTCAAACTCCTATGCTTTCTTTTCTTTTCTTTTTTTTTTTTTCTTCTTTCCCTCGTCTTCTCTCAATGGGTGTGTTCTTGAGGTCTTCAATCCATCCAGCTGATTGGAGATTCATAAATCCCAGTTGGGTTTCGTCATGAAAGAGCTACCTGTCAAAATTGTTGTGCTTTTGATAGGACAGCAGGCTGCTGCGCTGGTGTCGGGTCATCCTTCTTTTATTATCTGTCGGGCACGTTTACCTGTATGCCGCTCCAAATAATTCAGCCATATCAGCAGCCAGGCCCCCGGGCAAAAAAATCAGCAACATGTCTCACAGCAGGAAACAGGTGTCCGACGGTTTTATGGACAATGTAATACATTTGATACATTAGCGTGTGTGTGTGTGTGTGTGTGTGTGTGTGTGTGTGAGGAAGCAGATGAAAGTAATGTGGCTGTTTTGAGTTCATAAGCTTGTATGACGGAACATTTCATTTGGAGGTTATCTACATTAGGCTTTCATAATACATTCCCAAGCACTGCATAAATCTTCCATGAAGCAGCGCTGGAGGATTTGTGGGAGGTGACATATTAAAGATTTTAAGCAGTAGTTCACTTTGTCTTTCTATGGTAACAAGAATAGAGAAGAACTATTTAACTATAATCATATATAAAGTGTTTTATAGTGCTGTATCTGTAATTTTGTTCTTATCCTTATCATGCAAACTATAATAATAATGACTTGCCTTTTCTGGAAGCACATTCAGGAAGCTTTGGGTCATCTGTGAAGTGTCTACCTGTTATCTCTAGCTTTTTGGGAAGTGCACTATATGGCCAAAGGTTAGAGGCCACCTGACCATCACACCCATTTTTAAGCCTTCCCCAAACTGTTACAACAAAGTTAGAAGCACGGAATTGTCACAGTTGTCTTTATGTGCTGTAAAATTACAATTTTGCTTCGCTGGAACTGAGAGGTGCGAACCTGCTCCACCATGACAATGTACCTGCGCACAAAGTAAGCTCCATGAAGACATGGATTGCCGTGGCCGGATTGAAGGAACTCCAGTGTCCTGCACAGAGCCCTGCCCTCAACCCCACTGAACTCCTTTGGGATGAACTGAAACACTGATTGAATACAAGGCTTCCTCATCGGACATCAGTGCCTGACCTCACTAATGCTCTTGTGGCTGAAGGGACACACATTCCCACTTTTCAAAATCTAATAATGGAAAGCCTTCGCAGAAGTGTGGAGGTTATTATAATGTCAAAGGGGACTACATCAGGAATGGGATGATTAACAAGCACATATAGGTGTGAGTGGTCAGGTGTATTTTACATCTACTTTGTGTATGGAATTAAAGATAAGTGAAATAGTGGGGGTACAGTCAAACTATAATAATAATAATAATAATAAACAGCTTTGCTTGTGCACATAAAATAAAGGGGGGGGAAAAGACGAAAAAACAGAACAAATGTTTTATGGGGTTTTTTTATGATTTTTTTTTTAACTCTCCGTTGCTTTGGGTGGCACAGTGGTGCAGTGATTAACACTCACCTCACAGAAGGTTCTGGACTCAAACCTGCCGGCTGATGGGCCTTTCTGTGCATGTTCTCCCAGTGCCTATGCGGGTTTCCTCTGGGTGTCTGGTTTCCTCCCAAAGACATGCAGATTCGGGGGACTGGCTACTCCAAGTTGCTCAGTGGTGTGAATGTGAGTGTGAATGGTTGTTCATCTCTTTGTGTTGGCCCTGCATTAGATTGGCGACCTGTCCAGGGTGTGTACCCCATCACTCGCTCGAAGTCAGCTGGGATTGGTTCTGGCTTCCTTGTGAGGCTGGTGGATAAGCAGTATAGATAATGGATGGATGGATGGATGGCTGGCTGGCTTTATGGATGGATGGCAAACAATAGGAGTTTTTTGTTTTGGGTTTTGTTTTAATCAGTTGCAGATGAAGCCAGGTGAGACAAAAGTTGCTTCACCATTTTATGATGAACCATTTCAGTGTGGTGTATAGCTTCAGCTAATGGATACACTTACGCAAGTCCATATGTCAGTCCATATGAAGAAGTAACTAACACCTTTTACAGCTTCGCTTCATTCTGAAGCCTGTATGTCAGCTGAATGATTGGAATGGGAATATGTAGCATTCACCTTAAAGCTTCATGTATGTGATTATGGAAAACCATAGGATAGTTTTAGAGAACACACTGGGACATTTCACTGTTTGTATCACTCCGTTTGTCCGTGTTTGCTGTATAAAATTCCAACTCTAGTAATAGTATCTAACGCTGAAACTGTTACTTCACTTACTCCAGGCTGTCAGTCGGTCTGTGCGTCGCATGGCAACACGCAACACTCTGTCCAGCTGTGGTTTCTTTGGGAATCATTTTGCTGGGGGAGCAAAAATGAACAAAATATTTGGGCATATTGTGTAAGGTAGTCAATATTAAGTTCTTGTTTATAGAACCGTCATATAAAAGCAATATCACACTTGCAATCGTGCTGAATATGAGCACGGCTGCGACTGCAGCATGCCTATGGCCGTTGCTTGTGTGATATTGTTTACTGTTTATATTAAGTTAAGTTATATTAAGATTATATTAAATAACAGCAGGGATTTGAATGTTGGTCAATTCATATACACAATACACCCTTTTTGTTTTTAATAAATGTGTGTTATTGTTGGTAAGGGTTTTTTTTGTTTTTGTTTTTGTTTTGTTTTTTTTTTACCATTTTGGGTCTCCTGTGCCGGTGCTTTGTAACACTGAGGTATGGTTTAACTTTAAGCTTCTTGTCAACCCGCATCACATCACCATATCATTGACTGTTTTCCTATACCAGCACTCGTCGTCATGTTTTATTCTTTACGTAACCCGCTGAGGCATCAGAATAAAATATTCTATTCTGATGGAATACGACCAGCAATATGACACTCATTGCTGAATGTTTTGCAGTATTCAATTGATGAAGGGTAATCAAGTAGAATCAGAGATGAATGCGAATTTGTACTTTTTTCTGGTGCTTTGCACAACACTAGAGGTTAACGCCCATCCACTTGCTTCCCCTTCATTTCACAGACCAGATTGTTCTTTGTGGAATTAAAGATGACGGCAACTCTATGCCCGTCATCACGTTTTTTCAGGCTGCCTTTATTCGTACCACATGTGTGCAGAGATCGCTAGCCCTATCTGCAGTATCTATTATCTTTCAGTTCTTCAGAATCGGGATCCTTGAAACGTTCTCAGTCTATCTTCCCCCAGACCAAGTAGACTATTTGTGCAGGCGTTTCATTCTTCAGTAAGCCTCTATTAATTACAGTAATTCACAGGTGGCTAGGTCTGGCTGTAGCACTCGGCATCTGTACACACCAAACACAAACATAATTGCTGAAAGCCTTGGATTGCCTGAGCAATTCTGCAGCAGCAGCACAGATGCATTTACCTGGAAACGCTGAGTTGAACTAGTTGAAAACTAGCGTTTTCTTTTACGGGCATAGTCAAGCCATGCCCTCACTCGCACCCTGTGACCTTTCCCTTGCAGACTGACTCTGCTTTGGCCCCTGATGGTTCTGTGGAAATAAGTTGATACTGATCAATTCATGAATCGTTCCTTTTTTTTTTTTTTTCCTTTTAATATATCCCAAGGTTATATCCATCTCTCACTATCTTTTCTCAGTGGAGTTGTCTTTAGGTCTCAGCAGGTATTTCTGGAAAAATCCACAGAGAGCAAAGCTGTTCTGCAAGCCAGCATTTTCCTTCTTCTTGCCTCCCGTCTGACTCTCTCCTCTGGAGCTGCAACATCAAATGCTCGTAACAGCCTTCACTAATATTATTAACAGCCTGAAGAAGCTAATATTGCAGTCTGGTGCTCCATGAGCGAGGGTTATAAATAAGACGGAGATGTTGGGTACATGGTTTGGATACGGCTTGTAAATTCGGAGTAACAAGAAGTATGAGTAGAGCTATTACAGCGCAGCGTTTATAGACAGCAGTTAGTAAAGCCTTGGTCAACTTTTTTATGATTATGACCCATCAATAACTTCTGTAGTCAAATGCGAAAAACCCGTGATGCATCATCAGAAAATACAACCTTCTTCAACTCCATTAGGACCATGATCCTTCCATGGCTCGAGGATCCTTAAGAGGGATCCTGTAACGGATTTATGGATGTGGATTCATAATCGGGGCTTTCAGAGACAGTATAAACCTCCAGGAATTAATTTTCCTTGAAAACACCAGACAAAGTGCTCAGGAATGTTGCATGTAAAAAAAATTTTTTTTAAAAAGTGGGCTCATCGACAGTGGGAGGGAATAAAATGTATGGATTACAATGGTCCATGTTAAATCTGTATCATGTTAAAATGAATCTGATGTCTTTTGCTTTGAATTTAAAGATATTAGTCAAATCAAATAAGACAGAATTGACACTAATGGTAAATTGGAAATCCAGGAGCACTCATTAATTCAGCACAAGCTATAAAATGGTGCGTTTGATGTAACGCGAGGATTTGGGGGTGTAATGAATCACGATTCATCCCATATTAGTTTTGAGACTGAAATTTGAGTGAACAAATCAAAGCAAGTATCAAATTATTAATCCCGGAAAGTTAGTCTGGCGTATTGAGCTAGTGCTACTCCCACTTCCCATCTTCCTCTTTCTCTGTCTACCCAAAATATCCAATCAAAGAGTGTTTGCTCTTTCAGGGAGATAATTCAGAGCAAACAGGAGCTTGATGGGATCAGGAGGAGAGGGAGAGGAAGGGCACATCATCTCTCGTCCTCTGTCGCTGAAACTGCGCACAGAGCAGCACTTCGCTTTTAATCATCGCTATCAAAGCTTACAAGCAGACAGTAAAAGGCGAGCGCTCTCCAGCTCTGGGGCAGAGTGGGAGACGGGGTCTTTAAGGATCACACCACAACCCTGTACGCTCGCCTGTAGGGAAAGGAGGTGATTATTCAAGCTGCTGTCTGTGTGTTTGTTACAGCGGGGAGCTAAAGCGCAAAAAAAAGAGAGGGGAGAGAAACTCATCCAAGCAGAAACACTTATTTTATTTTCCTCTGTGAGTTCCAGGAGTGGAGTCGCTTACACTCATCTATCCAAATCAAGTTGATGAAAGAATCCTTTTTGGTGTATTTTACTTTATTCCACTGCACAGTTAAACACTCGCTTCGGAATTTACGGTGAATAAAATCACAGATTTATATTAATGTGCTTCTTCTAATACGGTAGTGTTTCTATAATAACGGCTCGCGTGTGGATTTGTACTGTACGGTGGACGTTGCCGATAAACCAATTTTATAAATCTGTATAATATGGGGAGGTTTTCTGTAAGGAAACATTTCCTTTTTGGTCTGTCAGCACTTTGTTACAGTTTGAGATAAGGCCATTCCTTTAACACAGCACGTTTTTGTGACAGAGGGCTTTGCAGTGTTTCAGGAACATGACTTTTGTCTTGTATGCCCTAAGACGGAGAAAGGAGAGGCTGGTGAAGAAATGACCGTTTATAGTAAGTAAGTAAGTAAAATCTATTTATAAAGCACATTTAAACACAGCTATTGCTGACCAAAGTGCTGTACATCAATAAATAATAAAATATTAAACTAATAAAGCTACTTTAGCATAAGTGATGAGAGGAAATTTGTTCCCCGGTATTAATGGAACTGGTGGGTTTTTGTGTTATAAGATAAATAAAAGACTTGGACACATGCTGTTAGAAGGAAATAATGAAATTCAGGCACCTGAAGACATCATACCACCGGGTCACTGATTATTTTATTCTCAAAGCATGCCTCGTCATCTTTTTATTACTTATTTAAAACATTGAATGGCTTTAAGGCATATTAACATATTAATCCAACAGTATTAAAAAAAAATGACAAGAGAACTAAATAGCCTATCAGTTTTTGATAATAGCATAATATAACATCGAGCACGCAAGCTTTACTCAGCAAACGTTGTATTGGAGACTTGTCAATTATATCATATACAGTACTGACATCACTGATACATTAGACAAGCAAGTTAACACATTAGACAAGCACGTTTTTTTTGTTGGTTTTTTTTTTTCTGAGCTGAGAGTCTCCTGCCCATTTTGATGGTGATTTTCTTAATTATAGCATTCACATCTGGCATAATTTTGTTCGAAAATCATGCAGGCCAGTTTCATCCACACTGTATTTCCTGCCCCGTTTCCGGCTCACTATTTCTGGGATAGGCTACAAACACCCTACCAGAATAAAGTTTCTGTTACTCTAGTAGCAGATGAATCCATACTCTTAATCCAGTTACTGAAGATGAGTAAACATATGAACAATAATTCTGGCCAGTCCATGATGTTATCCATGTTGCTACAATGTGATTTCTTTCTATTCTAATGTGTGTCACAGTCATAATAGGGAGGAAAACCTAGGTTTGAGTGCAAAAGTTTGCATACCCTTTGAACAGATTACATAAAGCACATGAAGTGACTTATAAGAACAAGAGGTTTCATTTATTTCATCATTGCATGTAATGTTAACGGTCAAATAGTGCATGTTAACATAATAACATGGTAACAAAATTATAACGGTGGACAAAATTGTGCATTCTTTCCCCCACACAATATTTGTTTGTTTGTTATAATTATATCAGACGGTATATCCGGTCTTCTTCCGATCAGGTCATGATTTATTAATTTTTTCTTCTTGTCTCTATGTTGATGATTTTGGATTGATGTCTTTGTACACGATGCATCACTGTATTATTAAAAAAAAAAAAAAAAAAAAAAAAAAAAATTGATTTGGAATTATTATTGTGATTAAGTTTTAAAAAATAGTTTTTTTTTACAATCGAAAACCATGAGGGATGAACTGTAATTATCTGTCTCTTTCTCCCTCTTTATCACTCTCCATGCAGTCCAGTCCTCCCAGCTCAGTGTACAAGGCTAGAAAAAGTTCTTCAGATTTTCCCACTGAAGCTCATTTCTTTTTCTACTCAAAGCATCGTGTCATTCTTTTATCCTTTTATAGTCTATTTTCCTGTGCCTAAGATTTTTTTTTTTTTTCCATTCTGGTCATGAGTCTAGGCAATTACTTTTTTTTAATATTTAATTTAGTCAGCGTAGCGCAGACAGTGAGCGAGATAGTGTGTGCGAGTTTAGCGTTGTTTGAAACAGTTTTTGATGCAATACATTATTAATATATTGAAATGGATAAATAATTCTGCCTGGAATTGGCTGGCTGGTGGCTCGTCGGGTTTGAAGCGCGTGTTTATGTGGAGCGGCTGTGTCATCGCCTCCCAGGAGCTCCAAGCAATCAGAACGTCTGATGTGCAGCACAGCTCTGCATTCTAAGGAGAAACGTGGACTTCTCCTGAGAGTAGGCAATTAGTGCACATCTCAAACACTCCAAAGCAACTGTTCAGTCTTTAAAAATGTTGATTTATTTATTTCAATATTTAGCTGGGTGTGACTCATTTTCTTGGCGACCTTTAGCACAAGCTAGATGTGATTTCCAGCCTGAAGCTCTTTTATACACGTGTGGATGCACTCCTTTATTTGAAAAGGTAACGACTCCTGAGGTTCTGCATTTGTCTAAAGTTCCTTAAACCAGCTCTGCTCCAGATATAAGATCAAGCTGGACTCTGATGAGGTTCAGTATGGAGGCCATGGCCGACTGGACCACAACACAGAATTCTTCACTGAGCCCATTCCTTATAATGAGCGTCCAAATTCGATGCAGGTACGCGCACAAACACACACACACACACGCCATCTGTCTTTCTGTCTGTGTTCTCATCTGCTTAGCTCTACTTATCTCAGACTTTTATATTTAGGATTATAGAGATTAGAGAGAACTGGAGTTTTTTTTTTTTAAAAAAAAAGGAAAGAAAAAAAAACCACCTAGTTTGTGACTCTTATTGAAATGGTAGAGTTTTATGCAAACAGTATGACAGGATTCTTCATTTCCTGCACCAGAGCGATTATATAAACTGTACGACTATCCAGGGACACAAAGCCATAGCGAGTTTCTAATTTTAGCTCATGTACTCATGGTGGCTCATTTTGCATGCAAACTGGCTAAAACTTCACAACTCGGCAAAAGTTTTTCACCAAGAGCTGGAAACAGTATAAATGCGGGAAAGGTTTTGCAAATGCAGTTCCTTATTATAATGCCTGTATGTTTTTATTATAATGTTTTTTATTACAGTAGTGATGTATGAGATTCAGTTTCGTGGAGAAACATAATGATTCATACTAAACCAGATAGAGAGCGCTCTCTCTCTCTCTCTCGCCCTCTCTAGGTCTCTCTGTCTGTTTACCTCACTCTCTGTCTCACTCTGTATCTCTCTCTCTCTCACTTTCATTGTCTCTCTATTTGTCTCTCTCTCT
>JAQMCW010000003.1:8414101-8424596 GCA_030068335.1 Chrysichthys cranchii
GTCATGAAAATAAAGAAAACACATTGAATGAGAAAGTGTGTCCAAACTTCTGGCCTGTACTGTATATATATATATTAATTAACCATGATGCTGGTTTAGAACTTAAGTAATTTTTAGCCTGTGAAAATGGAGGGGTAATGTAACAAATGGTTACAATTTTTAAACAGTTAATGCAATGTATTTGTTAAGCCCCTTGAATAAAAGTTAAAAGTCTACACTTCGGTCACTAGTGATGGAGGTGAGACCACCTTCATCGAGTCTGAATCAAGACCAAAACCTAAAATGGTCAAGTCTGTGTCGAGACCAAAATTCTGGGATTTTGGGGTAGTTGAGACCATGTCGAAAAATAAGACCTTGTTTTGTTTTTTCAAAACTGATTCAATTAGACATTTTTGTTTGTTTTTTTTTTACCTTCACCACTTTTAATATTCAAAATTGAAACTTCTGTAGGGGAGAATGGGGCTTGTTGGCTATGAGGTAGTTTGGCACACTCTGGTCATTAATTTAATTACACAATTGAATTACATAGAGATGTTTTGTAATTTTAACAGAAATGTATTCTTTAGTCACAGAATGGGTTATAACTTGTCAATCACTCAAAAGTAACTGAACAAACTAACAGAACGAGACATCAAAGCATCGTTTTTAATACTTGGATGCAAATCAATCACCACCTAAAATCTGGAACCCATGGACAAGCCCTTGAATTAGTGCTGAAAGTCTACATTTCAATCGCATCTTTATGGCTTCTTTTCAAATCCATTGTGATGATGCACAGAGGCAAAACATTGAGAGTTCTGCCGCTGTCCCAATACTTTTAGAGGGGACCGTGTATTTTACATTTGCGCTTCTAGTTTAGAAATATGATTGTACACTATGAAAATATTATTGTCTCTGAAATGTATTTGTAAACGTGTACTGTTTATATGGATACACTGTGTAAAGAACTGTATGAAGACAGAATATTAAATTAAGAAAAGGCATCCAGTTGGTCACACATTTCAGGGCGCAAAATTAAAATTATATGGTAAAATATCCTATGGAAAAAAATTATTTGTGCTTCTGGGAAATATTTCTTCCATCAAGATTTAAAGATTTAGTAGATAAAAGCTCCTTGTGTAGAGTGCAAACCCAAATATGACCACTGTTCGCACCAACATAAAATAAACTAAAAGGCACCATTCAAAGTATTTGGAATAATTTCTTAAAACAGTAGAAGCACCTCGGATGTGCAGACAGCACAGAGTGTTTAAAATGAATTATGGATGCTTGGGTCACACATCAAACTTTTTCATCATCATCTTGCGGCTAAGTTCGTAGGCCAGAAAGAGTGCGCCGTTAGCAGGGAATGTCCGGATCATAGTTGGGGTTAGACCCGAGTATAGAGGCCGCACTCCTGAAAAAGAGACCAAAATAAAAAAGCAAGAAAAAAAAGAAAAAGAAAATCACGAGTCATTCTTAGTCCCATTTCTGCTTCTCAAACCATTTTGAACTATTTAAATATTAAAAATCAATATGCCAAGCTCAATTTCCATTTTGAGAACTTGCACTCAACATCATGTTGCGCTAAAATATCCCCTTAAATATTTGAATCACCAAGCTACGCACGGAAAATTCTGTATATTCACCAGAATATTTAAATCTCTAAACTTCTGTGTAAAATATCTCTCCAATAACAAAAAGAAGTGAACGCTTACCTTCGCTGCGTACGACGCCAAGGAATGTCTTTATAAATCCTTCTTGTCTCCCAGCCAGGGACAGAACCTGAATGCGAGATTTCACACAGTCTATCGGATAGACAACTAACCAGAGAAGGGCCCCTCCAAAGCCACCGCTAAACATCAGCGGCACGATGCCTACCAAACAGATGTGCACATTAAAAAATGGGTGCTTTTTAGGAATAGCCATCACTTCAGCATTATGTCATCACCACTCAAAATGGTTCCACAGAGACTTCTGGAGAAGTTAAGGTCCTTCACATCCTAAAGCAATTCTACTTGAAAGCCTCTTTGACCGAGAAACTGTCTAATAAATGGCTCTACATAGATTCTTTAAAGGGCGACTTTGGAAAAAAAGGCTGCCAGATTATTTAAACTTACATTGTATGTAATGAAAAGCACAGAAGATTACAGCCAGGTTACCTATGTCCTCCTTGTTCCTGCCCATGGCGCGGGCAAAAGCAGAGCGACTCAGCTCATAGCCTCCGAAGAAGCAGAAATAGCCAGGAATCTCACGTACTATAGTAGTGGACAGTCCTTGATAAAAACCCAGAGGACCATTTGTCTTTAAAACATGCCTAACCACAGACCACACAGTGCTGAGGGAAGGAAGAAGAGAGGCAATGAGCGTTCATATCAAGACGGTGAGGCAACTTGAAACTTTATTGTATATAAATATAACCTGAGAGCAACCACACTACGTTATGTGAACATACAAATAAAAAACCCCAGCACATCTGAATGCTTGTTTAAATCCTGTCGTTAACTAATTTGGCTCACAATTATAAGCAGTTACCTCTTCTGTCCACCAGCGATCTTCCCCGATGCCTCCATTTCATGCATAGCCTGCAGACGACACTTCACTAGCTCAGTAGGACACAAAGCCAGCGAGGAAAAGATGGAGGCCACAGAGCCAGAGCACGCCTTCTGAACATCACTACAACACAACATGCATTTATGAAGCCAAGAAAAGACACTTTTAGAAACAAAAGGTTACATCTAGAATCCTGCAGTTTGTCCCTCTAAAGACACTCTACTCAAAGTTTCTACGAAGAGCCCAATGCGTCTGCTCCGGTTTCTTTCCACAGTCCAAAGACATGCAGATTAGTTCAACTGGCTACTCTAAATTGCTCATGGGTGTGAACATGAACGTGAATGTGAATGACTGTCTGTATCTGTGTTAGCCCTGCAAATCTTGCCCAGGCTGTACCCCACATCTCACCTGAATCCAAGCCAACTTGGATTGGCTGCAGTGTCCCCGCAACCCGCAATGGATAAGTGGTGTAGAAAATGGATGGGGAGATAGATGGACCCAATGTTTCTCTATAAGTGAAGGTTCAAGGTAGAACTCTTTCGAGAAGCTAATAACATAAAAAAACTAAAAACAACGTTTGGCTGAAGAGCAGTTTTTAGTTACTAAATCTAAGCTTAGCATTACATTACATTATATATATATATATAGCCTACGTTAGCATCATTTGGCAGAGGCTCTTATCCAGAGTGACTTACAACTATTTTATTAGTACAACTGAGCAGTTGAGGGTTAAGGGCCTTGCTCAAGGGCCCAGCAGAGGCAGCTTGGCAGTGCATGGGTTTGAACTCCCAACCAGTAGCTCAAACCAGATCATGAGCCCAACGTCTTAAACCCCGAGCTACCACTGTCCCTAGCTGCTTGCCCCGAGCTGGTTTTTTACTCCACATTTATAGGACAAGGCCTACACAAAGGGCTATTAATGCACATCATCATGATCCTAATACTATTTTTTTTTTAATCTTAAAACCTTCAAATCCTAACACAAACCCTAGTTAATACTGGATTAAATAAGATACTCGAAAATCTGTATTAAATAAAAAATTCAAAAAAAAAAAAAAAAGCTCAAAGAACAATATTGTAACTTTTTAAACCTCCAATTTCCTTAATATGATCGTTCTTATGGGTCAGATAGTTTTCATTTAAAACCGACCATATCACATTTACTTTTAAAAGTGTAAATGCGATGTAAAGTGTAAAGGAGTGTAAATGTAATGTAAATATTGTATTATAAAATGTATGAAACACTACGAAACAACAATATAAATGAACCGCAAATAATTGTCCAACGTTCGTGTGGACTCTTATTGCGACAAACTCACCAGATGTAACATCTAGCCTAGCCTGAAAGACATAAAACACAATATCTCACACAATGTGGCATCAGCACTGAATGGTGAAAGAGCTAGGTGTATACCTTTATTCATAAGCAACAAATGCTTGCCCAGACTTGTATGTCTATGTCTTATACTGAGCCAGAAGTATTAAAGGTTCAGGTGCACTCTTTTTTCAGTTTAATACAGTTAATCTGTGCAACTGAATAAACGAGTCTCAATTTAAATAGTGACTATCTGCTATTTGTCCTAGGTTGCAGCCTAGGTGCACTCACTGGCCATTTTATCAGATGCCCCTGCCAGACAGATCACTTTGTTAGCAAGCAATGAATGGCTGAATGACAGCTATTGACATACACAAGATTTCAGACCCACTGTTCTCTGCCCATCAATAAATAGTAACCACCACTGACCAGATACTTACTGTTGGATTCCCAGGAATACCGTGACACCAACATGGGCGACACCAACATACTCAGTGTTTCATCTGTATAAGCAGTTTTGTTTAAGCTAAGAATTAAGAGGTTCAACACACACAGATTAAAATGAACTAGTAAACAAGTTTGAATTTGGAATCAAGTTCACAGTCCCGAAACTGAACTACTTCCTGTTCTTTTCTTAGGAATTTTTTTAATCAGCTGTTGAGTTATGCTTTTTCAGTAGAACCTCTCCCTACCCGTCCATCCCCAGCCCCCAATCACTGACACTTCCCAAAATAAAGGAATTACTGTATACTCCTATAGGATCACATACATAGAATCTTTTTAAAAGCCAAGAAAAGCAATGCAAGAATACGTTCACCACTGACTGTATCGTCCAGCAGGAAAACTCAAAACAGATCGGTTAACATGCGTAATTCAGCTTTATAAACATTAACTTAAAACGTATATTATGTTAAGTCTATATGCAAAATCATAAAACATTTATACAAACTAGCTTTAGCAGTACAGGTAGCAGCACTGTTTCAATCGCTAGCACTTGCCTCGCCGGACGCCAGCTAGGCGCCGTAAACCCTGATGTGGTACTGTGAAATACATTTGTTCTTCTTTTCGGTTGTTTTTCAATAAATTTGCACCTAATGAACAAGAAAGTGAGCGCTATTCATAAGCACATAGTACTTACACACACGTCCGTATTTATAACTAACCCTAACACTAGACCTCCCATTTATTTCTATAGGTATAACCCTAACCCTAACCAACAAAATACAAGACATTTTGCCATTTCAGGTTTTCGCTTGTTTTCAGATTTTTGTAAAATTGCGTTTTCAGGAAAAATGTCCCTACAAGGTAAAAATAACCGATTTATATCACAATGTGGGAACACTGTGTCCCCACAATGTATTAAAAATATGACACACACACACACACACCAATCCATTTTTCATGATAAAATGCATAAAGTGCATATACTGTAATAAAATTGCCAATGAGTACATCATCTATCCATCATGTATACCCTTATCCATTGGGGGTCACGGGGAGAAGCTGGAACCAATCCCCGGTGACATCAGGTGGGGTGCAGGGAACAACCTGGGCAGGTCACCAAGCTATCGCAGGACCAACACAGAGACGAATAACCATTCATACTCACATTCACAACTATGGGCAATTTAGAGTAGCCATTTAACCGAATCTGCATGTCTTTGGACCATGGGAGGAAACTGAAACACTTGGAGAAAATCCACATAGGCACGTGGAGAACATCCAAACTCTACACAGAAAGGCCTCAGTTGCCGGCAGATGGGCCTCCAGAACCTTCTTGCTGTGAGGTGACAGGGCTAACCACTGCACCACCATGCCACTCAGCAATGAGTATAGCTACAGCATGCAAATGTAATGGCACAAATGAAAATGAACAGCCTTAAACTCACAAAAATGAAAATGAACAGCCTTAAACTGTTACACGCCACCCCACGCCTGCATACACCCGTAAATGCTTTCTCAGTTTGTCACTGCAGGAAGAAAATAATAATGTCATGTTTTTTTTCTTTTCTTTCCTTTTTTTTTGCCTGAGTTTAATAGCTGTTTTATTGAGACATTGAATTGCATTATTATGGTGAAATAAGCATATGGGTCAAAAAAGAACATTTTATGATTACTTTCAAACACTTAAGACTTGCTCCTAAAATTGAAACAGCATGAAATAGAAATTCTTGTTTCACAGCTTTTCTTTGCATTACCGGTATGCGTGTGCAAATTTGTATAACTTTTCACCCTACGCTGTATGCCTGCTCATCCATATAATTAGCCAATCAGGTGGCAGCAGCACAAGGTAAAAAAAATAAAAATAAAAATAATAATACAAAAATCATACACATACAGGTGAAGAGCCTCAGTTAATGTTTACATCAATCATCAGACTATGTAATCTCAGTGAAACCACATGGCTACTTTAGCTATTTCAGAAACTGCTGATCTGCTGAGATTTTCACACACAACAGCCTCTGGGCTTCACAAAGAATGAGAGAGGTGAGAGATGGTCTGAGCTGGCAGGAAGGCTATGGTAACTCAAATAACCACACTTTACAACTTACAAGCATCTCAGAATGCTCAACATGCCTCAAGGTTCAACGTGGTTGAAGTGGTCATTGAGCGTGTACTGCATTTGTGTGCAATTAAATGCTTAAATTCCACCAGTTATATTGATGGATATGGTGTGTGTGAAGCATATCCTGAACGCAACCTGCTGTTGTGGAAATAGATCAACCCCTTAATGCATGCCATCCTCATTTACTCTCCAACAATGGCTAAATGTACAACACAGCACCCAGAAAATATACCAACATGTCGGTTAGCTAACATTAACTTTATAGCCGGGAAAAGGTACGGCAAAAGTACTGGACAGATTTGTTTTCTCCCTCTTCAAATACAATAAATTTTGCCTGTGACAGCTTCGGGAATTAGCAGATGAGCTGAAACAGGGACATTAAATGAAGCAGAATGCAAAACACTCCAATACTTTAGGTGCTCCATAGCAACCCTTTAGCCTTACACATCTGTGTGATGTGTCAATGTGATTTGTTTTCTTCTTAATTGAGATAATAAGATAGAATAAATAGGTTGGAAATGTCTGACCTGAGCTCTGCTCCTCTGTCCAGGCCGACCACAAAACGCACGACGTCTTGGCAGAAGCCGTAGCTCATGAAGAGAACTGCATTCTCGGCGATGTTGGCCATCAGGGCTGGGGTAGTGCCATGATACAGGCCACGCAACCCCACCTGCTTCGAGATGGACACAAAGCAGTGCACAAAGCCACGGTACATCGTAGGGAAAGTCTGCATCTTCACCTTGGCGGTATCAAATGGCTGGCCACAAAGCACACATGCTATACCACCTTAAGCAAAAAGAAAGATAGAGCAGCACCAATGACGTGACTGAAAAAGGTAACAAAACCCATCGCGGGGCTAACACAGAGACGGACAAGCATTCACAGTCACATTCACACGTACGGGCATTTTAGAGTAGCCATAGTAGCCACCCCATCCAATTGTCATATCATGAGGGAAAAAGTTGCAATATTTAAAGAATAAAGTCATAACAATATGACAAAATGGTACATATAACGTTTGTGTGTTAACCTGACGTTAAAAGACAAAAAAGGAGAAGTAAGAAAGGAGAAGTTAAAAAAAAAACAGACCAGACAGGGTCAGGAAAAAAATAACAAATAATTGATGATTTTTAGGTGACCCTAAGATAACATTTAAAGCTGTATAAAGGCTGGTGGTGAAGCCAAGGGAAATCTGGTCTGCTTTTGGATGAGCACTGGTCATGGTTCTCTGCCAGAGGTTGAGGTCATGGGTGTACTCTGAATTGATGTCACTTATTCATCTTAATCCTGTTCAGGACACTCTGGGCAGGTCACCAATCCACCACATGGTGACAAACAGAGACTTCAGAGTAGCCAATTAGCCTAATCCCATCACAATCACAATGTATTTGGACTGTGGGAAGAAACCCACGCAGACACGGAGAGAACATGCAAACTCCTCACAGAAAGGTGCCCAGGCTGGCCCTGGGGATCGAACCCAGGACCTTACTGCTGGGAGGCTACACTGCTAGTTAAGTTCATTTTGATATCTGTTGAGAATAGTTGAGTAAATGTATTATTGTGCCTTTGTAGATTCATTTAATAATTTAAGAACAATGAATGATTTGATTATTCAGAAATATAAACATCATAAATGTCATAGCAAGATTCGACTTTCAAGGATTTGTGCCGAAGATTTTTGTCCACCTGTCCCCCCATTAAACATCTACGTTGCACAATCATTCTTCCTCATAAAAAGAACAGTTCAAAGAAATCACTGAAAGTCCAGTATTGCCATGATATTAATGCCCATGAGGACTGTATATCAACTTCTGACCACAACTGTGTATACATATGCTGTTGTTGTTGTTATTACAACATTTTAGCCTACATACCACAGGCTCCAGCTGATAAGTCAATGAAGGCTTGAATGACAGGATTCGGTGCCATGATTTCATCAGCTTCCTCACGTTCCCACCTGTCAAAAACACACAAGTCTTTCACTACCCAGCCCAGACATCAACAATTCACAAACAGTATAAGAAGTCTGGATATGCATTATTCATGAAAACATCTACTCTTGGAACAGATGGAAACTTTACCATTCATGAACCAGCACATGAAGGTTTTTGCAACCCACTGACCAATACTGATGACTAGGCAATATTTATACCAGGATGCATCTTAAGCACGGTTTATCAGATTAGGGTTTGTTGAACATAAACCAAGCCTGAGTCAGGGTACAAACTCTGGGCCTTTCCATCAGCCTTGTTCCACCTTTACAGTACACCGCAGTATGGTCATAACCAACTACAGTATATATCAACACACCTTCACCAAGACAGACACATCTCTGGGTCCCCTTCCCATCCAGTAAACCAGACATTACTGTATCCCAAAGACATTCCAGATGAAATAATTTGTTTGATTACTTGCTTTATTTAAAAAAAAACAAAAAACCCTGCAGGCTCCATTAAGAGTGAGGAGTAAACCGTGTGCCTGTTTACAGTTCTCAGCTTGCTGTGTACTGTCCATATGCTCGGGGATGTGAAGATCAAAGCAGCTTCAGGATTGTGGACATATGAGACTCAAACACAAGCAAGCTCAGTGTGAAGTGTAAAAAGGCTGACTGTCAGTAGCGGACAGGACAATGCTCACGCGCACATCCCAGCGTGCACTCGGCGTGTTTAAGCGCTTTAATCCGACGGTAAGAAAGACGACTGGCATTTCCGGGTTGCTGCGAAAACGAACAACTGCACACTTACCGTATCTTCTTAGTCTAGAGGTTTCAGGTGAGTTTCTCCCCCCACATCTGTGATTAAATCCGCGTGCGTGTTTCAGGAAAACATACAGTACCGAAGGGCATCAAGTACCGCGAGCTCAGCACCTTTTCCTGTCTGTGTGTGTGTGCGCGTGTGTGCGCGTGCGTGTTGATAGGGGTGTGTGCTAAGAGGCTGAAGCCTTCATTTCAGTCTAAACCCGGATGTGCACTACAGGATTTTTATTCTGATTATTATTGTTGTTGTTGTTATTGTTATTATTATTATTATTATTATTATTATTATTATTATCCCAGTCGGATGTCGCATTTTCACCAGGTTTTCCACATCTGAGCTCGAACAGAAATATGATTGATGGTGTGATCCGGTGATCTGGAGGGATGAAAGTCCATGTGCTGATGAGATGCTACAAGAAAACAAGCTAATGAAGATCTGAAAATAATGCTTGCGATTTCTCATCCATATCTTCTTGCATACTTTGGCTTTTTGTCACTGTTTCTTGCTTGTCTAGATGTGAGTGAGATCCAGCTCCACCTTTCTTTGGGTCACGTGGTCAAGGAGTCGCCAGGGATTTCACATCATGCGCGCGCCGTGCGAATTTCCTGTTCCTGCTGGCTCACCGAGGAATCTCATGAATATTCATAAGGAACGTGCTATCTGATTGGTGGGAGGATGGAAAGTCATGGATATTAATAAGGAAGGTACTACTGATTGGGCGGAAGAATGGAACTCGCGTGAATTTTAATGAGGAAAGTGCTACCTGGTTGGTCGGTGAATGGACATCATGAATATTAATGACGAAGGGGCTAACTGTTGTTAATTTTGTTTCACTGCGTTGTTTTGACGGAAAACTTTACAACACACTGGGTTTTTTGTTTGTTTTTTTTTACAGCGGTTTTTTTGTTTATTTTGTTTCACTGCGCAAATTTGACGGAAAACTTTACAACACATTGGGTTTTTTTGGGGGGGTTTACAGCGTTTTTTAAAATGTTTTTTTGTTTTTTGTTTTTTGTTTCACTGCATCGTTTTGACAGAAAACTTTACAACACATTGTTTTGTTTTGTTTTTTTTTAAAAAAAAAAACGGCATTGGTTTTGTTTTTACAGCTTTTTTTAAAATGTTCTTTTGGTTTTTGTTTTACTGTGTTTTGATGGAAAACTTTACAACACATTGGTTGTTTTTTTTTTAAAAGACAGCATTGTATTTTTTACAACTTTTTTAAATGTTTTTTGTCTTATTCGTCTTTTTCCGCTTAATCCTGTTCAGGGTCGCAGGGGGAAGCTGGCGCCAATCCCAGCTGACATTGGGTGAGAGGCGGGATAC
>JAQMCW010000003.1:8433061-8465607 GCA_030068335.1 Chrysichthys cranchii
TGTGTGTGTGAGAGAGAGAGAGAGAGAGAGAGAGAGAGAGAGAGAGAGAGAGAGAGAGATTGAGAGAGATTGCGTAAAAGTGTAAATCTGGTCATCCAAGGTGAGCGTGTGTGGGAAATAAAACAAAGAATTACTACACTGCTTATTCTTAAATGCCCTATTGAGCTTGTAAGCACCTTTACAGCTTCTTTCGTCAAGGCTACTAAGCGGAAGTGGAGAAAAGATGCTGAGTAGGAGGGCACATCTATTCTTCAGATAAAAGTGTGCATCCTTTTGAGAAATGGAGAGAAACACAAAGAGAGAGAGAGAGAGAGAGAGAGAGAGAGATTGAGAGTGCTGTGCATGGCAAAAGCAGAGGCATGGACAGATGCAATTTTGTACCCTCATCCACAGGCACTCGGGCACTTTCCCTCATTCATTGGGCTTAAATTGTTGTCTCGTGGAGTGGAGAGGGATTCTGAAACAGGTCCAGCTGAACTCACGTCCAGAGTGTAAACGGATCCTTTTTACAAAGTAACTCACACTGCTTTAATGTCAAACCTCCCAGGGAGAAACCCCTGTGGCCATGCCGGCTGTGATCTCCTCTAGCAGCATGAGACACAAGGCTGTGCTGCACACAGAGACTACAACAAGAGGTATTTGTTGGCTCTGTGAAAAAAAAAAATCCTATGTAAGATTTTATCTTATGTCATTTCTCCAAGCAGTGCAACTCAAGAACAGTTGATTCTGCATAATTTTGCACTTTTGCAACCATTGCATAAATTGCATAAAAACCAGTGCCACTGTTCTTCCTTATTCGCTATAAATAATGACTGTAAACGGTGCATCACATGACCTCATCCATGCACCTGAAGCTCAGAGAGTCAACAGAACGCAAAAAAGGAAAGAACGCTGAAAAAAACGAGTGAAGTTTAAAAAGTCATAGCTGCACATGTGTGCTCCCTGAAGAAAAAAAAACACGCTCAAAAGCCAGCGATGCATTATACATAAAGTGCATTTACCAAGACCGACTGTCACCTACAGGTGGCTAAGAGTTTCTTTCTACATTTGGGAGTACACCCAAAAATGATTAAAGATGTGTACATAATTATAGTTATTTCTGCTCAGGATTTTATTGTCATACAAATGTTCCAGTAAATTTGTAATCCAAAATGCATCCACATACATCCCCTAGGAAAGTGTAGTTACCGCAGTCTGCTAAAGTAATGTACACTATAAAAGCCTACTGAACATTTTGACAGTAATTCACTGGCAGCTTGGTTTGTACACGAGATTTCCAGTAAAGTAATGGTACAAGGATTAAAATGATACATTGCATGTGCAGGATACATTCGAACTGAAGAGTCTTTCCCAAAGACTCCATCAAGGCAGGTTGGCAGAGTTGGGATATAAACACATGTGTTGGGCTTTGAACACGTGATCATCTTATCATGTTATGTGGGGCAGTGGTAGCTCAGGGGTTAAGATGTTGGACTACTGACTGGAAGGCCACGAGTTCAAATTCCAGCACCACCAAGTTGCCAGTGTTGGGCCCTTGAACAAGGCCCTTAAACCTCAACTGCTCGGTTATAAATAATTATAAGTTGCCTTGGATAAGGGCGTCTGGCGATTGTAAACATTATCTGTGATGTGAAGACTTAACCACCGAGCTAGGTCAACTAGTTTGCATTGATTTAGTGCAAGCTTTTAGTGGCGTTAATTCAGCGTTAGAAGGAGTTGAATCAGTGCATGCTAACTGCATCGGTGTTGTGGTGGTTCAATGATTAAAGTGTCAACTACAGTGCAGAAGGTTGAGTGTTCAAATCCTGGCACTGATAGGGTTGTGCAAGACTCCTAACCTTTAGCTCAACTGTATCCTGCATCAACCAAGTGTGCTGGCTTACATATTATTACCCAAAACAGTAAGATATTACAGTACTTTACTATGTTTTATAGCTGTTCACGGTACATTTTGGCAACACAACCTGCACTAAATTGCTGTAAAATTTACAGCAGCCTTTTACATTGTAAGCATTTCCCAGAAGCCTCTGCACTAACTAGCAAGTCGCCATTTCTGATGACATCGATATTTCACTGTGTTCCGCTTGAAAAACAATCCCGCAGGAGTGCGCCCGACTTCGTTAGTAGGATTGGACAGCCACAGACGAAGTTTCGTTCCTGATACCTGACTCCTCATAATCTTCTGTGACAATATCTTCCATTCTTATCAGCAATAGTTTTTTTTTTTTTTTTAAAGGCCCGGTATTCAGTTGGGTAAGTGTGCACAAGTCGTGTATTATGTGCCTTACAAAACTGGTCACAGAATCATAAGTGAGACTCGTGTAGTAAAAAAATAAATAAATAAATAAAAATCATGCGGCTCTAGGTATGTGAAAATTTCAGGAGTTTGTCTGTTCTGGGGGTTGAAATTCCTATAAGACGTAAAAGTATTTAGTAAACTATAATTTATAAATTCTGTATGCTTGAACTATGGATTGCCCTGGGCTAGGAGTTGCTCAGCTCTTTTTCTTAAATAAACATTTACATAAAACATATGTGAAGTTAGTTACCTTAGTATGTTCAACAACTGGCTCCTGATCTTTCGGTCCAGATCCAGGTAAGCCTGCAGAAGTGCACAGCTATCGCAATTAAGAGAGTCCAAATGATCTCTAATAGCCTCAAATTTCCAGCACTTTTTGGAACTTAATAACTGAGTGAATGGCACCGATTGTAAATGGAAGATGTTCAGCGAGCCATTTCCATGCAGTAAGAGGTGAGTCATCATGTCCTTTGCTGCTGAAGCCTTTCTCAGCCTCTTAGTGCATTAAGAGAGCAGACTATAGTTCAGGATTTGAACTTTTTTTTTTTCTTCAGAAAAATCAGGAAAAAGTACATGAAGTGCTATACGTGAGGTTGATGACTAGCCTTGAAGTGCACCATTCATGCAAATTTCTATTAAAAGTAGGCAAAAGATGAAGCCAAATGTGAGCAGTGCCGCTTTAGTTTGTCAGTTTGAATTTTACATTTAGCGTCAGTGTGTTCAGGGGATCACACGTGACTACTGCACACAGCGCAGTGTTTCTACACAAACACACCTAGCCAGATGTCTCTGCTCCGCGCACAGACTGTCTGCTCTTCCTGTTACTTCTATACGACACAGACGTCACTCAGCTAGTGCAAATATTTGATGCAGCACATGGCCACCAATCATCAGTGCTGGCATACAAGCCAAGAATCGATTTTTCCTGTCCTTCAGTACGTCACACTTTACTCTCATGATAGCGCATTCTCCACCACCTCCGCCAGTCACCTGAACCTCTTTGAAAACAAACTAAAGCTTGCTTCCAGCATTCGAGTAAAGGGCGTCGTGCTGAATTGGAGTCATTTATTATTACAGTGATTTCACACACCTTTTGGATGGCCAGTGTTGTGCAATGGTCCCGAAATGTAAGGAATAAAGCACGATGTGGAACAACCACATGAGGCTTGTCAGCTTGCAGAGAAACTGCAAAGCCCTCTGTGATGAAGACTTTCTTGAAGTTGCAGCCTTCCGTCTGACTCTTACAAAGCACCGACGCTGGAGGCTCATTCCAGATCATTAATACGATACGTTTGTACCATCATCAATCGTTACCATGCCAACAAATACAGGATTTTATTTTTTAAATCTGTTTATGAGGCGTGTCTGTTACAAAGTTGGTATGTCTTCTGACCAGTCGAGCATTCAACAGCACCCTTTCATAATTTTTTTTTTTAATTAGGAGTTATTAAGTATTGTACAAATGTCGTGACGTCGTGAGAGCCCTGGTATAGTTGCTGTGAAGCTGAAGAAACATCTTGAGATATCTGGTTGCCCTAAAAAAGGATCCATATTTCCTGTAAGTTCTTTTGTGTTATACACTTGTCATGCATGTGTATTTATTGTGTTTATAAGAATATTAGCTTATGCAATGCTGGTGTAAAAAAAGATTTAAGACTAGCACAAATTATGACATTAAAATGCCACTGAGCCAATTGGGTGACATTTCTCAGTGATGAGTGTGTTAAATATTTATAGTCAGTACAGCATTCCTGTCTCATGAAAGATATTATATTTAAGCTAGGTTTTCTTCCATTTCTGTGTGGCGTATTTAATCCAGAAGAATCTAAAATGTGAATATCAGTGGAGAAGAAAATGGGGAAAGCATCAGGTAGCTTTGCAGACAGATTTCCGTCTGTTTTAGTTACAGAAAAATACATCCAACTCCTTGCTTTCAAGGCAGCATTGAATTTTTAATAGCAATCCTAACCTGACATGTTCCTTCAAGCGCCGTTCTCACAGATTTTTGGACTAAGACACGGATGTCGTCCTAAGAATATTGGAGAGTTTGGGAAACTGGATGACATCAGCTCAGAAAATCTGTGCCTCGTATATGAAGCTCCCGTTGGGACGACATGATCGAGCCCTGCACCATGACTGGAAGGCTGTGTTTTCCAGAATGCCTGACCTTCTCCTCTTCCACCCACTTCTTCCTTTCGTTATATCCTGTTCTTCCGCCAGCACCAGCACGGGACACTCCAATCATGACTTGGCATAAACTCGGGTAGATGTCAGTAGGCACAGACGCCCAGAACAGAGTGCTCCTCTCTCTAGCCCCCTGGGGCTGACAGTCTCAAGGCAGGGTTAATCAGGTTCACATAAGGTGACACCTCTCGAAGGTTGCATAACGAGACGTTTTACAGGAATCCTAGAGCCCGGGGCCAAAATGTGGTGGCACTTGTTAGTGAGTGGAGCATTTGGAAACATGAGGCCTTTAAGAGACGCACGCGACAAAGCGGAGCCAAGTTTCTAATCCGGGTTACGACAGACAAATGACGTGAGACAGCAACACAGACACATGCTTGTCACATTCCAGACTTTTTTACCTTTCATTTGCCTTTCTATGAATCTTGTCCATATGTTCATTTTGATCTATTGTAATCTGTGGTATTATTTATTTTGGTTTAATTTGGTTTATCACCGTCCTGTCCAGAAGTATATGTGTATACTTACATGAATGTAACTGTTATGATCTATAGTTAGATAGCTGTGTGTGCATTTAAGGCTTTTTTGCTCAAAGAAAATGGTGAAAGACATAAACTTAGTTATGCGAACACACTCTTCCTGAGTGCCAGTTAGGGAATATGCAGACAGATTTTCAGACTCGACGGTTGTCGTTTGTGGAAATCAGCACCTTGTTGGGGGTCGGCCAGCAACCCAGAGAGTGAGAGAGAGAAAGAAAAAGAAAAAGGGAATGTCTTTGTGCTTCTTCTCCAGACTAAACATACCACTGACAAGCAGAATGAAGGGAAAAGGAAAAATGAGCTGTATTTAGTACTCAGCGAATGCTGAAGCCATCCAAGAATCGTAGTAGTAAAGCAACAGACGAACTGTCAGCACCTTTCCAAGCGGCTGCCGACTGGCCAAAACTAGTCCACTATTTCATCCAGAAAATAAATAAATAAATAAATAAATAAATACATAAAAGGGTTTATGAGCGGCAACGATTCTCTCCTCAACACTGCGCACAATCTGAACGTGTGCAACTGCCGTTGCTGTGTCTACCGTGCCAGTCTTATACTCTCCGTCGTTTGGTGGGATTCTGCTTGGAGGTTACTGACTCTCAATCTGAGTTTGTTTATCAAACAAGAGCCCGTGTTTATCCGTTTAGCCAATCAGGTGAGGTCATGTATTTGGGAAAGCTTGGAAGTAAAAGGCTTGAGAGGTCGAAGGCTTCCAAATAGGAGGCAAGTAAGTTCAGTGGAGCTTAAAACGCATGGTACATCAAAATTACAGCTAGGGGGTGTGGTGGGGAAGTATTTTGGGGCATGATATCAGAGGAGCATTGGCACCTCGCCTCATGTACCCTCCTGTGCCTATTTGTGTGTGCTGTCAGGGTGGTGTAAGAGAGGCCTCGATCCTGCTCAAGCCACAACACAGCACACTGCTATTTCAGCATAGTGCTGGCCAAAGTCCAGGGACAGTACATCACAACCTCATGATTTAGTTTAGCAGTGCATGTATTCTGTGTGTGTGTGTGTGTGTTGTCAGACAGTATGTTCACTATGTTACCAATGCTAACGTTTGAGTGGTGTAATATAATGGGAGTGGAGCAGAAGGGGAAAGCATTAATTTATCATCTGCTCATATAATAGTAAGCTTCACTGGCTAGCGTTCTGGTTCAAGAGTGATTTTATCTTGATCAGGTTTTGTGACTCCTGCTCCATTTGAGTCTAGGAAAACATCAAATATTAGGCTCCATTCCTCTTAAATGTTAAAACAGCGTTAAAACATCAGCATGTTGAGTGAGGTTATTTAAAAGCAGCTGTACTTTCCTAATTTAATATTTTAATCTCGACGTATTAGCCGATCCACCCAAAGCGGTTGTGTCTGCTGACGAGTGAGTGTGCGAGAGAGTCAGCCAGTGACATTACGTCTAGATCACTGACAGAAATCGTTTAGGTCACGGGTTGGAAATTATTCCATATTATGCTGGCCAACTCTCCAACAGACCAAGAAAACACTTAGGCCAGACTTCCTGTAACTGTTTCCCAACACCTACCAGCAAAGATTTTCATCCCTGATGTGCAGATACATCACGCAGAGAAGTCACTAAATGGGTCACAAACGGCGCTTATAAACAGATCCAACCTCAGCTCCACACGTAGGCCACCTCGTCCCAGGTCACTGACACAAGCCAGTTTCTCCGCCTCATGTTTCTCTTTCTGCCCCGTTTACAAAAGTGTCTGATGGCGCGAATACACATATTGGACCATTTAAAAAGCAAGCAGTCATGGTCCGTGAGTCAGAGTGAGTCACAGAGCTGTTTTGGCGAACCGGGAAGAGAGACGCGTGCGAGGAGAGGCTGTGTGTCAGTGTAGCTGTAGGGCTGAGCTCTTGGCGTGCTCATGGCTACATGTACATGCACGGCTTGTTTTTCTCAGTGTAACCTATGCATTCAGATGTATGTGACGGTAAAGCAGTTTTGCTGATGAATTCATGATAAATTAAATACACTTTGGAATGTTTCACATTAGTCTCCTAAACCTGATATACTTTACCGTTTAAATGAGCGAAATGAATGAGTCATAATCATTTCCTAATAATCAAAATCCTAATCCTAATCAGAATTCCTTAATCATGCAATTAATTTGAGCTTTTGCTTTAAATATATCAGCCAAGGAAGACATAAATGCAATCCAATCACCATTCAGCTGGTTATAGTCGTGAAAAGAATTGTCAGGCAACTGGGAAATATGGACATTGAGCATAAGGTAGCTACTGAGGCTAACGCTTTAGCTAGTTAGTACATGAGTCTTTTTTGAAGGTATGGTGACAGGAAATGAGGAAAAAATAGTCGGCAGTATCAATATTTTGGGTAAATGGTAAGAAAAGTCAGTTATTACAGTTGCATTGTAATTACACTTCGCATAAGCCTCAAACCGAACTTTAATTAGCTTTGGCATATCGAGAAATATCAACGGGGAACGGGGATTTTTTTCCCCCTACAATTATTACGTAACAGTACATTTAAATAAGACTCGGGATTTCAGTATTTTGACATAGATGATATGCTTGCCATAACGTTATAGTCATAAGAATGATTTTACAAAAAGAGGGAAATACGGACACTGACAGGAAGCTAGTCACCGAGGCCAACAATTTGGCTAGCTGGTACATGAGCCTTTCATGAAGGTACAATGACGGTGGAAATGAGACTTTTCTCAGATATGCTGTTAAGTTAAAAAACGCAGCGTGTTATTACCACAACATTATTTAGCATCACCTGAACTTCCACGCGCCGTATGCAATTCTGAGCTTTCAGAAAATATCATTCTTAAGGAATATCCCCGTAAACATGGCACTTAGGTGTTACGATATGTAAGACCTAGCAGGAGTGAAGAAAAAGGTAGGTTTGAACGATTTCTTTCATGTGATGCTGAAGGAGGTTTTATTTACTGAGGGACACTAAAATACTTCACAAGTGTGAACACACAAACACACCCCAGGAAAGAAGCTAGGCACTATTCAAGACAAGAAAGTAAGTCACACACTGCCTAAGTGCCTACTTCTAGGCAGCGACTACAGATACCTTACTAATGTTATGCGTGTGAGTGTATGAGATAATTGTGTGTTGAATCCAGTGTCAGTGCCTGAGATTCTAGCAGTCATTTTTATGAGCCCATTTGCCGCCAAGGGCTCAAACCACAGGCATTAGACTCTCCACATTGTTGTGCAACTCCTGCCCTAAAGTGATTATGAGTGGTGCCTGTCAGGCTGGCCCACCACACTCACGCACACACTGCCCGCCTTGCTTCATGCTCACACTCACTCGGAAACACATGCACAAATAATCACAAACTCAGGATATTTCCCTGCGTGACACGTAAACTGTATGTATACACAGATGGTCTCTCTCTCTCTCTCTCTCTCTCTCTCACACTCTCACACACACACATACACACACACATGCCAATGCCACAAAAGAAACTGTGCTTTTGCGTCTGGCTGGTTTTGTGTTAGGAGTGAAAAGAGCTCTGCTGTCCACGGTGAATTAATGTACTGCTTCTTTGGCCTTATCTGACTCACAAACACACACAAGGTGGGAATTCCTTTGGCATTTTTTTTTTTCGGTTTCTGTCTTCCTTCTTCAGTTCCTCATAGCTTTATAGATTCATAGGAGTCACAGTAACGCACAGCAAAATGCACTTATGACAATCCAATTCAAGAAAAACAAGCATACTAACTGCACGAGTAGTAATCTTATTAGTGATATTACCAATTACTTATAGGTGATTTTTTTTTTTCTTGCTTTCTAGTGCTTTTCTGTTATCCTAGCCTTAATGGCATAAATGGAGTCCCTTTAATAGAACCTGTTTGTACGACTTTTCAGCAGTGTGAGTGTGTTTGTGGGGCTGTTGGAGAGGGGGTGTGTTTTTGGGATGGTAAATTCCTGAGCAGAGGCCGAGCCAGTCGGACAGATTAACCGTGTGCCCACATGTGCGCTCATTTTTTGTCTCAATGAATCATTGATGTGTTGGTACGCCAGCCTGCTGGAGCAGAGTGTGCAGAGGCAACCAAACAGGCGGGATGTTGTTGTTTTTTTTTCTTCTTCTTTTCTTTTTTTTTTTTCGCACTGCCCATGCCGTCTGTGTTTTCATGCCTGGGATTCCCATGTAGTATTGTTTCCTTTCCACAGGTTGTTACCTGCATTGTACTTCCATATTAACTGTTGGGAAACAAAAGTGCACAGTGAATTTTTAACTCTCATGTGTGTGTGTGTGTGTGTGTGTGTGTGTTAATAGACGTTTACCCATCTCCTCATTGATAATCCTACTGAGCATGCAGTGGATAAACTCAGTGCCCTAATGTGCTTTCAGAATACAAACTGTAATTATTGTTCAGACTATTATCACTTGCTCTGAAACCATGTGCCCTAGCATGCCTTTTTTAAGTCCAGAAAACAATAGTACTGAATGATGCACTGTTTGAAGTGGTGGATATTTCTTTAAACACAAAGCACTAGCGTGTCTGTATATTAACTAGACTAAATAGATTTGCTGCGTGTTTGCGGCCTCTTTGAGGTTCACGCTGATTGATTTCCCCCCCTACGTGTTTAAACAGTCCTTTATAAAGGTCAGAACTTTTGGAACACTTTTCTGTTTGGCCAACTCTTATTTTTATTTTTGGAATTTCTGAGCATTTTTGAGGTACTGTATTTGGTAATGAATCACTATTTTACTCTGGTGTTCGTTAAACCACTGGTGATCCTAAACACATTTAAAGACATCCTTTAAAGAGAGGACAAAAAAAAACTTTTAGCAATTTAACATTGCAATTCTAAGCTACACGTGGTTGCCGGAGGAATAAACCCATCTGAGTGAACGTGCCAACTTCCTTGAGGCTTGCTGGTCATCTATTTCAGGAAAAGAATTATTCCTTCTCCGATATTAGAAAAACTGAATAATTCAAACAGCGATTCGAAAGTTCAGCTCTAATATCACACTTACACCCACACGTTTACCATAAGCCATGGGTCGACATATCAAGTGCACCTCATTTGGAAATACACAACATTAAGAAATGATGTTGAATCAGTCTGAATGTGTTGCTATTCAAGCCCCAGGAAAGTGAAATTTGTGACTGTGCTCTAATTTGAAAGGTGAATGGTAGGTAAGTTGAGGTTAATTCCACTTATATCTCAACAATTTGACAATACTTACAATATTTTCATCACTAAACAATGGCACGTCATATGTTGGTATCCATTTGTAGTAACATTTAATGTTGTGAAACGTCTCCAAATTGAGCTAGTTCCTGTAATCACTTGCATTATAGCAGCTATTAACAGTCCTTCTCTCTCTTTCTCTTGAAGTTGATAAGACCCAAAAGGAGTTTGTTTTTTTAGAAACTGCAAAACACAGAGTATCTGTGGTCATCAACCCTATTCGTGTAGCTGTACCTCTCTGAAGACTACCATAATCCTGCCCACTGCCTAATCATTGCCGTGAATACGCTCTTGATCAACTAAAACTCACAGGCATTTATAAATTTATTGAAAATGTTAACTTGGCATATCCTTACAGAAAACTTCACAATATTGGTTATTTATACTTTTTTTTTTTTTAATTTGAACACAAGCTTATCTTATCTTTATCTTACCATAGAAACAATAACGTACTGGGTCAGGTGCTTTAATATAAACATGTGATTTGTCTTATAGTTGTGCTGCTGACAGAGCTGCTATTATAGAAAGTTCTAGGCATTTTGCTTCAAATCAATGTATTATATTCAATATTTATGATCTGCTTATGTTCTATTCAAAATCCTTTAAAAGGAAAATGAGGAAAAATGAAACAATTAATAAATATGGATAACATATTTTAATGTCCAGTTAGCTGCTTGCTGCTGTAAATATAAACAGTGGAGTACAGCAGTTTGAACTGCTTCCAGGTACCTTGAAAAAGGTGTTACACGTGTATTGATATAAGGCCCGGTTATCAGAATATATCAGAGGATATCTTACAACTTTGGCAACGTGCCCTGGATATTGGCAACAATGTTGGAATATTGTTTATTCAGCAAATTTGGTCAGGGCAGCACACAATTAGATAACTATTACTGCCCTCTTTTGTGAAAGTCCTGTAAATTCAAATCGGTCTAACCACTAACAGGAAGTCGACCCTTTAAAAAAGCAACGGGATATGCAGCGGTGCAGCGTTGGTGTTAGCATTATAGGGCGGAGCTCTGACTCTGACGCCAGTGGAATGGGATCTTCCTGTTCTACTTCCTCTCTCGCCTGGACCTTTCGTCCTTCCTTCCCACGTCCCCTTCCCTCTCTGCCACAAGGCTTAGCTGGAATGTTAATGGAACAGAAGTGGAATTTTCATGATTGATCCTTTTAGGTTGGTGGAAAGCCATGAGGGATTACAGTCAACTTACATTTAACGAGGGCTTTCAGTCAACAGTCTTCTCTGAAAGTTGACCTCGGCTGTAAAATTTAAAGCTCAGCCTCTTCTTGTTTAGACTCCTAAATGAAAGCTAAGTTATATTTATAGCTTCTATTCGAAGAACATCCTTTGGAGCGTTATCGTAACGTTTGGAAGGATTTTCTTGGGTCGATGTAACTTTCCCAAGGGTAACTGCATTCTGGCATTTGCTGGTGTCTTTTCCTGTTGTGTAATCAAATCCAGAGCTGGAGGGGAGGCTAGAACAGATTTGTGTCACTGGTGACTCTTGGTGTGAAACCATTACATGTGCATGCATCCCCTTAGGACACTGACAGAGAAGACTACCAGTCCGGTCTGTCATTCCTAACTCTTGTTATAACTTGTGAAAGTAACCAGATTTGCCTTCTTAGATCATAATGCACTTTAATGCATATGTCTGGCCTTTGGTCTGGGTTAGGGACTAACAAGCAGTGTATGAAATATAATTACCCAAAAGCACAAATAACCTGTTCAGCATGAAGCATGCTAATGCAATGAAGGCATGTGTAGCCTGACTCGTGTCTGTCTGGTGACGTTCGCAATGTGATGTGTTTTTGTGGTTGATGTTAGACGTCTGTCAAGTACTGTTGATGCTTCTGTCGGCCCGTATGGTAAAAATAGCCTTGGCTGTAGTGTAGCTGCGGTTTTGCTCAAGTAAAGCTAACCTGTCTTTTAGAAGAAAACGGGAGGGCAAAGCAACAGGTCTACTACTGTTCCTGTGTATGGCCTATTTATTTCAGGACCTGGAAATGTAATCATCAAAGATAGTCGCAACAACCAGGAAAAACACTTGTTCCTACAGCAGCACCAGCAGAATACATGAGATCCTGAGAACGCCTTTGGTCCCTCCCTTGATAGGCTAGTACCTTGTTTGTTCTGAAAACCTTCAGGCTATCCATCCATACTTCAGCAGCCTGAGCTTGCGTGACAGTTAGCTTCAATTAATGTCCACAGGACCTAAAGGTGGTCTCCTGTGGCCAAGCAGGAACAACACCCCAAGGGCAAGAGTCTACACTGTAGCCTAGTCTGCCGATAGCTAACACGCAGACTGCAAGCAAACCCGCGTCTGAAGCCCCACCTCACTGATCCTGACACAAGCTTGTGTGTCACTCTCACACTGCTCCTTTATACCAGTACAACACAGGCACACACACTCCAAAATAAGGCTTCAACCACCTTGACCACCACAAACATGACTCTGTCCATTCATGGGGTCAATTTCGAGAAGACAGCAGCGTTATAGACACTTGTATCATTGCGAATGTGAAGTAGAGGGCAGTAGAGCTTGATAACCGTACAAATTTTACATTTATATCTGGAATTTATATATTTCTGTAAAGCTGCCGTTGTTAAAAGTGTTAAACAAGTAAAATTGAATCGGATTCAGCTGACGTTACTGGAGCTTTATAGTTTGTAGTTTTACTCTGTTGCAGCAAAAAATCTGTTGCTGCATATAATACAGCCAAGAAACAATAATCTGCTTTCTCTCTCTTTTTTTTTTGCCTTTCAGTTATGGGAACAGCTCTAGAGCCAATCCCCGATCAGTGTCTCCCAAACTATTCTTCAGTAATCGCTTTATCCTAGTCAGGGGTCGCGGTGCATCGGGAGCGTAACACAGGAGCACTGAGCATGACAGGAATACACTCTTGATGCACTGCAGGGCACACACATTCACATACTCATTCACACCTAGGGGCAACTTCGAATCACCAGTCAGGCTACTAGGATGTTTTTGGGATGTAGGAGGAACTCCGAGAACAAAAAGAACCAAAAGAAAATCCATGTACACATGGAGAGAACATAAGAAACAGTTCACAGACAATAACTCAAGCTTAGGTCCAAACCAGGAACCCTGGAGCTCTGAGGCGGCAACGCTACCTCCTGCGCCACCATTCCATCCTAGCATGCAGCGGTTTCAATAACAGTGATTCAGATTCTTTAACATCTACCATCATTAACAGACACAGCAATAGGTACACAAAATCAGTCACTCAAGCTCTGTAAAGTACCTCGGCGACTGCCCTACTGCACTCAGCTGCCTACGTAAAGGTTACAGATGTATTTCCTGTCAATACAGGGACATGGAAAATCTACAAAGACACAAAGCATGAGAGTTTCTGTCTCTCGGTTTCCTCCAGAGTTGCTTACTAAAGCCAGCAGTAGCACTCTTGGTTTGATTCATCACCTACTTTTGTGCTGACGTCACAGTGGTTTATTAGTCACTACCTTGTCACCCTGTGGCCAAACCCACGTACAGTTTACTAAAGGGACTTTAGTCTTGTTCTTCTGTCTTGAAGTCAAACTTGTTTGAATTCTTAAGACGGATCCACCTTGCATACAGCACCTATCACACAGAAAATGGCTTTTTTTCTCTCGAGGTGATTTCTTTTCTAAAGAAGTAACTTTGTGGAAGTGTCGTTTTTCAAGTGCAGCCTGGTAACCTAGGCGTTTCATAACCATTGCAGATGCAGCGGATTAAAAACCTGTAAGAGACTTCCTATTTTCCTCCTTTTCCTCTTGTTTTGCTACTATCAGAGTGGCACGTTTTGATTCGGAAACATTGCCTCTTGAACCCGTCGTCTTCGGATGGTTTGTGGCACTTGGCCTCGCTGAGCGGACGGTGACTGTGGTGTTTTCACACAGAGCGCAGAGGCATTAGCAGGATCGCTATCAGTGCTAGCCAGCACTTCCTGTGCGGATACAATGGAGGAGGAAGTCTGCTAATAGCACGGCTCTCGGCTGCTTTGCTTTACTCTCCCGCTCTTTGCCCCCTAACCCACACCCAGGCTGGGTTCATTCCTCCCTGAATGCCACAGAGGGGCTCTCGAAGAGTCACCGAGTGCACAGCCATGTAGAGCTGACTAATTTACACTACAGACCAGACAACACTCTCAGCACTCTGTTAGTGTATATAGATAGATTGAAGCATTCAGTGCTTTTGAACAAACTGGATATGAACACGTTTGTTCAGAGGAGTTTTAACATAAGAACCTGGTGATCATGAAAATCCAGTTTGATCAGAAAAACGTTCATATCCTAAATAGGCCCTGAGGGTGTGTGAATTTATAGGCTTCAAATCATATAATTGGTACAAGTTACTGCACTTTTAGATCCATATTACAGTATAAAGTTTATGTAGGTTATTTATTTCATCTGCATATGCAAATTTAATGTGAAGCTCTTCTGTTTCATATTAATAACTTAAGACATCTATAAGTTACCAAATAAGACTAGGCATTCAATTAGGACAAAAGAAATGCCACTGTCTAACAGAAGGAGATGCAGTGCAGTGGCTAAGCTGCATTACTGGAAGATGTAGCGCACTCCACTTTTAGGATGTCCTCTTTTACAGATTAGTCATTATTATTATTATTATTATTAATTTTTTTTTTTTTTTTTTTTTTTTTTTAGGTGCGTCTACTCTGGAGGTCATTTAGCTGTGCCATCAACATCAAAGACAAACTCTTTTTAAAGTAGACATTAAAGGAATACTCCAGTTGTGATCAACCTTACAAGAGACAGGGCTACTGAGAAAAATGCCGCGATCAGATTGTATGAATTCATCTAGATTTTGTTGTGGCTAACAAATTTCCAGCATCAGGCCCGAACATGAGCATTGGGAACGATGATGTGGCAGTGATTTTGAACAGTGATGTGGCACATCATGACACCCAGGAGAAAAGTCCGGCTTATCAGAATTTGGCAGCTCCTATGATCTATTCCTTAAATTCTTGACCCTCCTCACTGGCAACAAGCAAGATTGTGAATGATGACTGATCGGGGTCAAACTTGCAGCGTTGCCACTCACCCGATCAAGACTCTTAATCTTGCACCAAACATTTATGGTGCTATGGTTGCCTAATAAAAACAGAGTGACCATCATGAAAGACAAAAATTTCGTGTAGTCTGATCCTGGCAAAAAAAAAAAAAACCAAACAAACAGGAAACCTCATTACATTTAAAAAAATAAATATGGAAGTCTACAAGCAGTTGTTTAAAATACATGACTGTATAACAAGAAGTTAAAAATACAACTGTTATCCTAATAAAGAAGATCTTGAGAGGAGACAGACCTGACGGAACATCTTAGGGCAGTGGAGCGATACAGTGAACAGTATATTCCTTATAGCTTTGTGGTATACACACGCGCTCAGACCAAGCAAACTACCCTGGTAACATAACTGCAAGAGACTAGACTACAAAGTATTCCCGTCTCTGAAAGAACTGATACCGATCTACAGTTTAACGTAAAATTATTTTTGGCTGAAGAATTTCGATGTTTGAAGTTTACTGACTGCCCCGACATCTGACCCAAACAAGTGCCCTTAGACTTCCATTATGAGACAGTTTTGACTAAATGTCTTCTGTTCATTTCTCAGAAAGGAAATATGTTTGAATTCTCGTCCATGGAACATATGATACAAATGAGGTGGAAAGAGATTAGGATAAAAACGCCGGAGTATTCCTTTAAGGTCTGCTGGCATGGAGAGCTGACAGTAGATAGATTGCTTATGGTGATTGCTGCTGTGTGTGTGAGTGTGTGTGTGTGTGTGTGTGTGTGTGTGTGTGTGAGCGTGATGTCCTGCAATGGACTGGCGTACCATCAAGAGTGTATACACACCTCACGCCCAGGGTTCCCGGAATAGGCTCTGGATCCACTGTAGCTCTGACCAGAATAAAGCAGTTTCTGAAGATGAATGAATGAATGATTTACTTGCACAAACACATGGAATATAAAAGTGTTTGTCTTGGAGAATTTCGTTTTGAAATAGCGTGAGTCCACTTAGCAGAGACGAACAGAGTTACAGACTAAACACGTTGGCCTGTAATAATCGTTGGCAAACGTTTATCATTAATGACTGATGGACGTGTGGATTACACAGGCAGCAAAACAAGCTACGTCTTTTACTTCATGTTTGTGTGGAAAAAAAGAAAATGGGAAAAAAATGTGACTGACTAAAGCAGTGCCAGCATTTACATTTTAGTGGAAGTCACTGGGGTTTTTCTCTCTCTCTCTCTTTTTTCTCTCACAATCTGTGCATGTGAAAAATGGTCCATTAGCACGAGAGATTCTCATTACCGCGTAACTCTCAGCATGTTGAGGAATATGAGGTCAGAGGAGTGACACAGGCACTTTTTCCAGGAAACAAGAGCAGGAGAGCAAATTGGATTGAGGATCTCCACACTGAGCGCTCTGTCTAACGGGCCTCTCCTCATCTGTAATTCAGTTAGCCTGCACTAACGTAACTGCATGACTCAAGGACTCTTTTGTGACCAGCGGCAACACGAGCGCCTGATCAGCTGGTCCCTGTGAGTGTGTGTGTGTGTGTGTGGATGTTTCAGCATGAGAAGGGAAGAAGAAAACCCCTGATGAACGCTTTCTGACTCTGCATGGAATGTCCATTATTATGAGAAACATGAAAAGAATCATGAATTTCATTTCGAAACCCAGACACCACTTGCTGAAGTATTTTGTACATTTTGATCACCAGCACTATTCGAAACAAAATACTGCTCTTGCACAACTTTCCAGATCATTCCGAGAAGATTTTTACATGGTTCTGTTTTACATATTTATGTCCACTTACTGTTTTGGGATTTCATTCTGACCTTCTTCGTTTTCCTGAGCTGTGACACCTTGGCAACGCGTTGTCAGTTGCCAGGTGTTTCAATATTGCAGTGACGGCTTTCTGCTGGAGCCATTTCTAATGAGATGAGCCATGCAAATAGGACTGGACGCCAGAGGCACCAGGGCTTCCTGTCCACCTTTCTTCAAGCAAACGTTCGTAGAGATTCTTCATGTTGACTTTCCAGAAGTAGGCCAGCGTGCCTTGCCATGACTACCCCAAGCCCCACCCCACCCCCCCAAACTCCTCATTGGCCGAGATAACCTATCAAAGTGTAAACACAGGAAATCAGTTGCGGCTTGAGGAGTTGCTATTGTTCGCGCTGAGCTTTCCCGTTTCACAGTTATTACACTTTTCTTCCATCACAACCTTTCCTTGTTATGGTGCAGTTTATTGTTGAGGGTGAATTGCTTAATGTTTGTTCAGGACGTTTGACACGTGTTGTGGTAGCGAATGTGGTTGGAGACGTTAATTGCTCTTACAACATACCAAAGAGCTCTAATCATCACTCCCAGAGTGAGTTTTAGAGTAAAAGTGTTGATTTAGAGTCAGGTGTTGCATTCTAATACATGTTGTGATATATAGAGGGGGGTTGATCCTGTAAGTGTTTTTTTTCTCTGACATCCTTTCAATATGACCTTCAATATGGCAATAGCCATATTGTCGATATATTATGTCATATATTATAACATCTTAATTGTACTAACCAAGCTCACTGCTCCAAAACAAGTAGGTGATCGGATTTTTTTTTGTTTTGCTTTGTTTTATCCACATTCAGTTTCTGAACGATAAATTAAATAGAAAATGCTTCACGTTGCTAGGAAGCCTCTTTGAAATTGCCGAACTGGATAACATACTGCAAAAATGTCTTTAAGGAAAGTGTTCGATTTTTGCCATGTCTCCCACTACTAGCCTGATATTTTTCATCCAGGACAGGACACACTCCCAGCACTCGAGGGTTACCGTAATGTTTCTCTTCAAGCGTCCAACGGGCGTCCCAGGAAGTCCTAACTCACAACTGTATAATCACCAGTTCAGACCTCTTAAGCCACCAGTGCTTCAACAAAAATGAGAGCGTCTTGCTCTGAGAAAGTTTCTGTCCCAGGACTTCACCGTCAGCTACAAACCTGTAGAGGACTGAAGGAACAGGAAGTACCTGGCAGGAAGTGGTGAAGTATGGTGGGTCCGCCACAGGTGCAAATCTAGGAGCAAATTATATCTGTATTTGAGTGATCTTTATACAGCTAGCTGGAGGTAGCAGCAGCACAATTCTTCCCGAGGTACCTTTGACTTATGTGTGCAGCTGTTTCTAACGATTGAAACATGATTTATCAAACCACAGTAACCCTTGTGATAGTTCATGTGCTTCTAAAGGGCTGAAATGACTCCACTGGATTTTATACTTTAATTATCCTGATGTGACTGTAAGCTGGGATTTTCCCCTTATAACACAAGCATTATCTTGTATTACATGTTATAAAAGGACAGGATAACCCCTAAGCGTGTAACAGGTAGAGGTAATCCTGGGTGTTTGTTTTTAGGCTTATAATTCATGTCAGTGACGATCTTCACCCAGTTTCCTCTGAATTCTGGGTTATTTATGAAACCTGGTGGTATAAGTAGCACAAGTAGCATTCAGCCTTGGGTTATTCATATGCTTATTTCACTGAGTTTGGTAATCACAATCACATTAGACACTTCAAATGTTTAATCCTTGCTTCAAAACCGAGTGTGCGTTACTGTTTCCAAAGAACTTCCTTGCTTCTCAGCACTAAAAAAAACTTTCATTTCTGCAAGGCCATAAACGTCATTTCTGCTCAATGGATGCAGGTTTTTGGAAATAGAGAAGCTGCATATATATATATATTATTAAATATGTATCATTAATCATTTTTACAGTCAGATGAAGTTCTGTGTAACTGAGACTTCCACGACATGCCATGATACTATGACAAATATTTCTATTAGGAACTGGGACTTAACAGATGGGAACAGTTTCTAGGAAGCAAAAAAGGTCAAACACCGATGACACGTCTGCCGTGAAGTGCCATGTCGTCATCAGGCTGCTGCACGTGTTATAGCAAGTCATATGAGTGGTCAGGACGGGTCATGACAGGCCATGGAAGTGGCAGTGTAATGTGACACAATGATTAGCTTTTCCATTTTAAAGTTGGTGACACTTGGGGGCCTGAAGCACTAGCTACAACTACAGTGATGCGGGATGTACAAAATGCAGCATTAAGAGTTTGAAGCGTAACTCTTGTTGTCAAGAAGAAAAGTAAAGGCTGCATTTTTTTCATCTTTTGTTGTCTTACCTGACTTTACCTCCTGTAAGTGCTGCAAGCTATACTTAGGGTGTTAGACTGCTAGAAACCTGCTGCACTAGTGATGGGGTAATGACAGGTCTAGGCTGTCTCTCAGTCTGCTGCTAACCACACACACACACACACACACACACAGAGAGAGAGACATGCACGTCGATCTGTCAACAGATGGCTCCCCAACCAGACATGACCTAACACGAGCTTGGTGCTGCTTTACCACGGACTGTGTGAACCGGCCTCAGTGTCCCTGTTGCGCTTTTGTCTTCCTGGGGAAGTTCTTTAGAAGGACCTAGTTTCAGGGGGAATTTTACCTTCTGCCAGGCTTGAATTCATGTCTCACCAGAACCTCACGGTTTGACTGTAACCTCTCTCACGAGGGCGTGAAAGCTGCTTTGATGTCTTCTCCTGTAATTGCATGCTTTCTTTTTTTCTCCATCTACTCTGACGCCTAAACATCAAGTGCACGTCGGAGACGGTGCACCCCCCCCAATCTAATTCGGTCCCTCCACAGAACAGAACAGAACAGAAGCTCTAATGTGGCCTTTGGCTGCTGACTCAAACCAACTCTGCTCCTCTTCATTTCATATTCTCTCTGAGGAGGGTTCTTTTTTTTTCCCCCAAAGAGGCCGATGTGGTGTTTCAGATCTTTTGAAGAAGTGTGAGCCATTAACTTGGCCAAGTCTAGTCTGCAGACTTCTTTAGACTCTTTAGAAGAAACAGACAGAGAGGGAGAGGGAGAGAGAGAGTGAGAACAGTATGGCCTTTCAGCCTCCTTGGACTGAAAGAAAGTACGAGAGAGAGAAAGAGGATAACTGCACACTATGTCCTTGGCATGGACAGTCACATTCCCCTGACCTCCAGCTGCTCATGGAGAATATATGTACACACACACACACACACACACACACATGTATGTTTGTACACATGCTTTATATAAAGCAGTATGGGCATGCCTCACTGTCACGCCTCACTGTTACGCCTCACTGTTAATAGAGATTTATTTAATGATACCATTTAGCCTACAGGATTATAATTAAACTATTTTAATTCAAAACTAATATTAACATCTATCTATTTGAGAGCACTCACTAAATAATATTGAAGTTGGTTTAAACTGGGATCTTTTTTAATTAAATTTTTTTTTTATTTATTTACTTACTTTACTTACTTGCTTACTTACTTATTGCATTTTTTATTTTTCCCAGTTTGGTCATTGCCAATCCCTACTCGCTAGCTCATTCTCCCTAATTGCACAACTGGTGCCAAAAAAGGGAGGATGAGAGCTAACACACATGCCAGAAACGTGTCAGTTTGTCTGAATTCCTGCTCATGTAATGTCACAGGAAAGCTGAACATGCTGAAAGTGCTAACTGTGCTCTTCCTCATACATAAGCTCACAGACACAGATAGTCGGTTAGTCTCCCTCTGATACTGTCCCCTTCTTCCGAGGTGTGCTTCATTGAGGCAGGTGAGAACACAGCAGTTCATCTGAGGTTCATCTAAGGTCATCTGTGCAATGCAGTCTCAGTCTGATTTAAATGCTAGGGTGTCCCCACGTTAGGCAAAACATACTGGACCCGAGTGCGCTGGACTCCGGTTGATTTGACTAGTGTGATCACTTAGACCGCTTAGAAGAGGCCCAAGCACAGAACTCGAATATGCTTCACAATTCATTGGTGAATATTAGGGTTAATAACAGGTCTGGGGCTCTCCTTATTGATGAACTCGGCTTGAAGTCAGCGAGTAAAGCTGCAAATTCCTCCTGCAGTCTCAGCTTCTTCCTGAAAACCCTTCTTATGCATGCAGCATGATTTACTGAAAATCAGTGCATCACATAATTGATAAATCTGCACAGCATGTGAGAGGACTGTGTCACCGGCACCCAAAACAACCCCAAATTATCCCCAATGTAAAATCATCGTCTCCATCATGCTAAGCAAGAACATTTGGCTTCACCGCAAGTAGTTGCATCGTGATGATTTAAGCGCATGTACTTGGCAACCGTGCCTAATGTGAGTACGCCCTTATTTTAGCACGGTTCAATTGCAGTAAGAAAGCGACTCAACTCTGAATCGGCCTGACTGCATGAAGTGGAGCAGAAATGTTGTGTGTTGTGCACTGCAAGCAGAATTGTTTTGTAAATTCGAGCTTCTAAACCAGGCCAGAGGACAGAGCTCCAGAGCTGATATGTTCTAGATATTTGGAACGACAAACAAAAAAAAAGAGATAATAAAAGCTGGATGTGAAACACAAAAAGTTTTAAAGTGATTATATAATTATCTAATCACCTATTTTGTGTCAGCGTTCTCTATGCTTGGGTGGTTTTTGTGATTTCTACACACACTTGGCAAAGGGTTCGTTTACCTTTCTCCACTGGCTTATTTATGGCCAATAAAAGAGTTTTATGAGCACATTTTCAGCTTTTCATGCCCCTCAACATTTATTTATTTATTGGCTTTTTGATGTACAGTATGAAACCAAGCAAACAAACCAAACGTATTCATTTATGCTCTGATTCTGACTCAGCATACAGGCTGTTGAAATGCTATCTATGAAAGCCCCCATATACTCCCAGACATGGACGGCCGTGCCATCGTCGGGATTCAAGCTCATGGACTCTCGAAGACACTTTACTGACTGCTTTATTAAAACCCTGTATGTCCCTCTCTGGATTGAAATCAAAGCTGTAATCAAAAGTGTCCTTTGTTTGTGAGCCTGGTTATGATTTGTATGTATTTATAACAATTCACATGACGTGTGAAAAGATAAGAAGGTTAATGTTAGAGCTAGAGCTGGGGTTTGCACTGAGACCTTTTCTTTCTTCATTCGTCTGAAATCTGCCAAGATCCAACCACATTCAAAAGGGTCATTCGAGGTTCTTGTGGGATCAGGTTGATTTATCAGTATGGCTCACTTAATGCAGAGTTAATAAACTTACTTTTGATTATCTCAACATGCATTCATGGGAAAATTATATTAAATTATTACATTCATGCCACGTTTCATCTCCCCATACTCCACCCCTCAGCAATCAACACTGCTTCACTCCGAAATGTCACATTAGAGAAGGAAAAAAAACGTTTTACTTATTTATTTTGCATTGCTTTTTTAAAAAAAACCCAGCTGCACACAATCCTAACTGGCTGCTGGGCTGGACTGCGTCTTATACATAACAGCATGTCTTGTTTTCTCTCTACATATGAAAGGAAGGGTAGTGGAACGAGCCATTCTGGATTGTAGTCTTGTAGATCGGCTTTTTGTGCGGACTTGTGATGGACTCCAGGCCGTTGTGTGTTCTCTCTTGCTAGGTAATGTAAGCGGTGCTGGCACTGGAGCCAAAACAGAAGGCTGATGGGGTGGGGAGCGCTACAGACACCCCCCTCCCTCCCAAAATGCCGGGGCTTGGCACTGATTGCTGCGGGCTGGCATTCCAGTCCTTTTTACTCACACACATCTACACACTGACCTGCAACCACTGTTTCCTGAAAGACAGGAATCGAGGCTGGCTTCCTGTGACAGTCCTCTTTCATGTGGTCACTTCCTGGTGTTTGGCTGTCGCTATTGACCCCTGACTTCATACACAGCAGCTCTGAGAGGCTCTTACGATTTTACAACTGATGAAATCAGCTCAGGAGTCTGCAGAACTGTGTATACTGTAATCAGGTGTTAACAGTGCATTATGACTCCATAACAATTGTGTCCAAAATAATCCATTAGCATTTAATAAATAAATAAATACATACATACATACATACATACATACATACATACATACTACGCCTGCATGCACACTGTAGATAAGAAAAGAGAGTTGTTTTATACTGCAGATGTAAATAAGCCTGCTTTATGTCTGAACAACTGACACATTGACCTTTATTCATCATAAGTTGCTGTCGTTCAGGTCATCAGATTTTACCTACTGTTCCAGTATTCATTTTTTTTCTCCGTGTGCAAAAAAAAATTAGCAGCTGGTGTAAGCTGCAGTCAAGTCATCATTCTTTTCAGTATAAGCAATATCACTACTGGTTATAAAGTAAGAAAGTCTTCATATTGTCTTCTTGAAAGGTCTCATAGTACAGGAATAAAGTTATAAGTTTACGAATGAAAAAAATAAACATAATTATTTTTGTCTCAAACTGGGACATCGTCTATTCATATGTAGATGAAGGCAGCATTTTGTTTCCCCAGAGCAGAAGCCGATTTACTAATCCCTCACGTCCTCGCTTATTTTGTTGACGCACAGCAGTTTTGTGAATCAGTCGTGGAATGGCTCATATGTCGTGCACTGCGCTCAAGTCTGTTCTTGCTTCTGCGCCACTTTGTTGAATATGGGCCATTGTGCTGTAAGTCACCAATAACATTCTGTTGAAATTGCTCCGTTCGTGTCACGTTGTTGTATTGTTATAATATTCCTGGAATGGTGGGACTCTTGCAAAGCCGAGATTAGAGTGTCTCCACAGAACACAAACCGTGCGGTTTGGTAACCTTGCTCAGGAATGTGGATTGGGACAAAGCAGAAACCCACGTTCTTCCTTTCCTAAGAGATTGCACCCCAACGGCCTAGCTGTGATTGTGTTTGAACTTTGAACGCAGTGATTAGCTGGAATGTTGAGGTTCCTGTCTTCACTTACTGCTAATACATAAGCTGCTGTCCAAACAGGAAGAGGGATCCCACTGAAGGGATCATCAGTCAACAACATCAGCAACATCAGTCAAATCAGTTAACCTTGATAGGGGATACTGTGATTTATTATTATTATTATTATTATTATTATTATTAATATTAATATTATGCAGGCCAACTTTGTTTTTGAGCATAAATCATTAATATATACACAGAGTACCTAGTTAAAAATGGATACACACACACACACACACACACAAACTTAGGTAATGGCAGGGTGAGGACCCAGTGTTCCATTAGTTCATGCTTAGTTAAAAAGAGCCTACTCACACACACACACGACCCAAAGCAGGAAACTGGGTTTCTCTGAGTGTGACCACACTGTAGACACACTAGTTTGCCAGGCACTTCTCACACAGCACACTGAGTTCTGCCTTGGTAATTCCCCCTGTCGTCTTCTCCTCAACGACAGACCGTACATGGGTTCTGACCGACTACAACCGCACCTCTGAAGTAATCATCACAGTAATCACATGATCATTCAGTAGCAGATTGGTTTCAGATTATAGTGATTTAGTTGTGAATGTGTGTGGAGTTAATACATTTGCAGTACAAGCTCAGCAGAAGTTAAAATCAGGGTTTGTGTTTACGCGAAAACAAAACTGAAAACTGTCCTGTTGCTGACTAAAACTGTTGTATGTTGTGTTGAATAAAGTTACACCTTATAAGGTCTTGGGTAATGTGTGTGTGTGTGTGTGTGTGTGTGTGTGTGTGTGCATGTGTGTGTGTGTGTGCGCACGTGTTAGATTTGGATAGACTTTGGAGTGTCGTGGCCAGCCTCCTTCCTGCAGCCCTGCTGATAGATGACGGTCACAGGACGCTCTGGCGTCTGCCTTAAAATCGCAATCGTTTTCTGACGTCCAACACCCCACACACACACACACACACACACACACACACACACACACACACACAATAAGGACTGTATTTTTAAAAAGGAAAAAATATCTTATCGTAATGGCTTGGTAATGGCCATTCTTGACAACCAAGTACTAACAAGTTGGACATGAAAATAAATTGTCCTTTGTTACATATTTTTTAGACTTATACATGTCAATTTGTACTGACTAGACAGTTTAATTATTTGCACCCATAAACATGAGGAAACAGAAGTATTGCTTAAGACCGGTCATGCTTTTATTTAGCAACATTAGCCAAACACAGCCCTATGTTATTGTTGGTAGCTAGGTAGTTTGTCTGGCTAATTGCATGTGTCCGGCTGTAGCTTTTGGACTTCAGGTGCAGCTCATCAAGTTTGCTAAGCTAGGCTAATTATCATATCATCTATATAAAATGAATTGCTAGGAAGACTAGCTAACGCTAAGCGAGCTACTGTATTGTACACAACAGTAGCCAAGATTGCTAATATGCTAGCCAACATCCAAACTGTGGTATGTTTAAAACCATAAGCCAGCTGTGCTGTAAAGTTATCTAACATTAAAACAAAGTGCTGTAGTTTTGTAGCTGTAAGCTGTAGCCATGTTTACTATTAAGTTCACACTCCCAGATTAGTGGCTATCTGTGATAATAAGTGTTAAAATTATCTTTGAAAACCCTAATATGTTTTTTTCAAACTTTATTAATTTAGTGGAGCAGCAGTGATATCAAATCCAAATGTTGTATTATTATTTTTATTGTATGTAGTTTTTCTTTGTGCTGTCATTAAATTCCCCTCAAAAATTTTAAAACCAGCTGAATGACACATTATATACATACATGGCAGGTCACCTCTGTGCTTTTAGGTTGTATTTAGCAGCCCTTTTCTCTCTCTCTCTCTCGCTCTCTCTCTCTCTCTCACCCACTCACACACACACACACACACACACACACACACTCCTCTATTTTTGTTCTTCAGTGATGCAGTTCTGATGGCCATATTTCAAAAATACTAAACAGAAATTTCACGAGTTGTTTATGTTTCATACACAGCACACACTGTTTCAAACAGAAACACACAGAAACACACACACACACGCACACACACACACACACACACACACGCACACACACACACGCACACACACACTCAGTTACAAGGCTTCTTCGTGAACATGAAGCTTTTTAGTCCACAAACAACACAGCCATCACACCATGCCCCATCCATTAACAACTCCAAATAACACACACAATCCATTAAGCCAGTACCTGAAAAATGCCCAGTTTTTGTTTAACTTCATGAGAAATAGCTCTAATGGTGAATATAACGATGGCAGCTTAAGTAGAACCTGTCTCCAACCATCTGAATATTTACCTACCTGCTCTGTATGATTGTTTTCCTGCCATGCAGCTGTTATGGGAAATAGAGCCCAATGGGAGTGTGGTGTATACTTTCTCTAAAGCACTCCATGTATTTGATATGCTGCCTCTGACCCATGCAGAGTGTTGCTTTGGATGTAGGTTCGGTTGCTATTGATGCATTGTGTTGCTATGTAAAAATCAGTCAAAAGCATTTGTCAAACATAAATTCTTTTCCCCCCTCCTTAATGCTATAGTATGTGACTGGTGAAGTGGACGAAAGAATAAAAGCAGTTTCACTCTTTCTCCAGGCCATGTGTATCTTACATTTGGCTGACCATGGCACCTTGGCGGATCCATTCATCCATTTTTTGCACCTCCATCAGTTTTGTAATGGAGTGTAAAACAACAGATATACCTTATTAATATTGGCTGTCCACTAAGATCAATTTATTGGTATTATTATTTTACTTAACATAAAGGCTCTTTTAGCAAGATCAGGGAGGTGACTTTCGAGCAGCCGTTCATCGCAGAAGGATTATCCTCTACAGGGATGGCTCTTAACGTAAGGTCTACAAACCTCCAGAAATTTGACTTGTAACCAGGAAGTCCACGAACATTTGTTATGGACAGACAGAGGGCATTTTAAGTTTGGAATGTAGGCCACATATGAAAGTAAAGGTCAAAAGCAGGAGGTGAATAGAAAACAGCTGCTATGAGGATTTGCACTGTGGTGGTATAGCATCAGAACAGAATTTACTGGAAAAAGGGCAAAGGTGGTCATAACAGTCTCTCCCTCTTTTTATCTCTCTTTCTCAGAACTCGATCCGACACAACCTGTCTCTGCACAGTCGCTTTGTACGAGTGCAGAATGAGGGGACAGGGAAAAGCTCATGGTGGATGCTGAACCCAGAGGGTGGTAAGAATGGCAAGTCACCTCGCCGCCGTGCCGCGTCCATGGATAACACCGGCAAGTTTGCCAAGAGTAGAGGGCGTGCTGCCAAGAAAAAGGTATGCTGCCAAAGATTGTCCTCAACCACCTCCTTGCATCCCAGACACCATTTATCCATACCTAAATTCTGTGTAAAATATTTTAGCACAACTTAAACCTTAAAGCCTTCACACCACCCTGAATTGTTCAATCTGGTCACCAAGATGTAATAAGGTTTAAAAATCTACTGGTCTTCACACACCTAATCCTAATTACTAAAGAATACTAAAGAATGCGGAGGACTTGGGAATGCGTGCGTATGTCCGTTAATTGATTGACTGTCCAATATTTGTTACTACCTGACCAGACATTCATTAGGGTATTTTTGTTGGTATGCTTGCTAGTGTTAATGGATTTACTCACTGGTATTTTTCCTGCAGCTTGCCCTTCAGGGTGGTCCTGATGCTGGTGCTGAGAGCCCAGGCTCTCAATATAGCAAGTGGCCCGGCAGCCCCAACTCACATAGCAATGACGACTTGGAGGCCTGGACAACGTTCCGCCCTCGCACCAGCTCCAACGCCAGCACCGTGAGCGGCCGTCTTTCACCCTTCATGCCCGAGCAGGATGACTTGACTGATTCAGACATGCACATGGTCTACTCGGGCCCCGGCTCATCCGCAAAATTGACCTCAACTCTCCCGAGCCTTTCAGAGATGACCAGCTCCTTGGGCCATGGCAGCACAGAAAATGTGATGGAGAACCTTCTGGACAATCTCAACCTGCTTTCACCAAATAACCCAGGATCAGCTGGAGGGCCCACTTCAAGCTCTAACAAGTCATCCCCCTCCTCTCTCTTACAAAGCAGCCCTGGATATGCACCCTACAGCAACCAGCAACCCCAACAAGACTACCACAAGTGCCTGTATGGCCAAGCCAGCATGGGAAACCTGTCCTCTATGTCCATGCAGACTATGGAGAGCAAGCCCTCTTTCCCAGCTTCTTCTGGATCCATGGGGCAGTTTAACTGCCCAGCGGGACTGCTTAAGGAGCTCCTGACCTCTGATTCAGACCCACATACAGAACTGATTCCTTCTGTAGACACCGTGGTCTCCCAGACGGCCAACAGAGGAGGATGTATGCTGCCTCCCTATGGTAGCGTGCGAGCCGAACTAATGGGGGGTGGAGCCTCCCATGGCCATGTACTGTCTCACTCTCACAGCTTACATGGCCAGGCACCCCCTACCTCTGTGTCTCTAAATGGGCATCCAATACATCCAATAAGCAATATGAGCCATGGGGGACATATTGGGTCCATCAAGTCAGCTGTACAGATGCAGTTCAGGGCCTCAGGTCACATAGCAGTAGGTAGTGGGGCAGGAGGGGGAGGACTCCCCTTCTGCAACATCAATGGCAATGGCTATGGCCCTGGACCAAGCCTGCCCCCCATTCAGCACATGGAGAAGCTACCCAGTGACTTAGATGGCATGCCAGTGGAGCGCTTCGAATGTGACATGGAGTCCATCCTTCATGACACACTCATGGACGGAGACACACTGGACTTTAACTTTGACTCCATGGCGAGCCAACCGGGGTTCCCCCCACATGGGGTCAAGACCACTACTCACAGCTGGGTGTCTGGGTAAAGGTACATAAACATATACACATAGTTCCATTATGATCACCAACTAGCCTTCCTTTCTCCCAATCAGTCCAACTGCATCTGTTTAAACTACATTTTATTCAAGGGGCAGAGCTAAACAGAGTAACTAGTTTATGGGGATATGTCTTGGGAAAAATGTAAACAGAAGCTTTAAGCAACGATACTGGCCATATCAATTGTGTCTTCTGATTATATATAGAGCTAGAAACCCTTTTAAAAATACAAATTACGAATTAAACTTTGTAGAATTTGTTATGCAGAATAGGGGAATACAAGTCAAGGTTAAATATTTGAACCATTTTTGTCTTGTTTGTCAGAGCCACCTCTTTTGGTGTACCTCTTTTCACTGGCAATACATTCAATTCCTTTTCTTTTTCTCTCAGGTAACACCTTTCTGCCCCTCGGACTGGAGAGTAAGAGCCCAAGGAGGCTATTTTCACCCATTCAAGCTATGCTCTCTTCTCTCGCTTCTCATCACGGACATTCTCCTGCTTTAGCCCTGCTCAGCCATGGCTGTGATGTGACTGCACATTGCCAAGGACATTCGTTCAGTGGGGAACTGAAGGAGGAGGCTCCTGCTCCAGCATTGCAATGCGCCTTCAAACCAAGTGCCAAACCAGGTGCCTGTGCTCCTTAGCCAAATCAGATGTGCTTTATTTTGCTGCCTTCTTCTCGCTATAGAGAACCAGTGGTCAAATCAGGGCAAAAATGGTGTGGTCCACAACTAAAACTTGCATATTAACTGCAGCATGCATACACTTATGCAAATACAGATCGTCTTAGTTATCAGAGAACAATAAATTGTCTACTAAATTCTCACTGTGATCGGGTGACACCCTAAATTAAGGCATCTATTCTTCAAATCCATGCCTTTTGTCTTCACCAGCCCTTTAAATTGACCATTGCATGATGAGGTGTACATTTTCTCTACTTGTCTAGCATGCTGTTAGAGTCCAACCTGCTGCCTTTCTGCTTTTTAATGTCTACATGCAGTGCTTAATTCCATAGATAGCTCAAAGCTAACCTTATTGGGGAAAAGAACTGGATCCTGGAGATGAGTGTACATAGTTTTATCTGGAGACGGTCCTTTTCTTGGCAGGACCTGGAAGAAGTTTAGGAAAAACTCTCTGCCTACTTGGACTATATTACGTGAATTTTTAAAACACTTTCTGTTTTCTCCTCAACGTGTTTGAATAGCAGCAGATGTACTTCTGTATTTTTAATGAGTGTATTGTGATTATGTCATGTACAGAGCGTTTACACAGAGAATTCAGCAATCAGGGCAGCAGATTTGACGTGTTTTGTAAATTGAGAGTAACTGGATCTGACACTTGACATTTCGGTTGGCTTATTCTCACTTACGACTGTGTACACCTTTCCACATTTCCTGTAAATATATGGTAAATATATATGGCAGAAGTATATGGGTGATACGTATGAGATTTTGTTTTTGAAATTTTGTTCTTGTGTATGCTTGGCTTTAGCTGAGGTTAGATTAAGCTTGTATAATGCATTTCAACAGTGTTTTGGGGTCCTTAAAGGACAGGTCCACCCATTTTTTCAAAGTTTCTTCAGGTGTTTCTATTCTGAAAGCTCTCTTATATGGTCAATATGTATCATTTTATGGCCTTGGGAGCCCTATTAATCAATCATCTATGAAATATACTGCCATCCTAAGATGCTGTGATTTAATAGTATACCAATGACCAGTCTTGACCCTGTAGACTCTTGTTATTTGACTTAGCATGGCAGAAATTTTGACAAACTGTTGGACGTGTTCTTTAACATTTCTCCTAAGGTCCCTCATACACAAGTCCTGATGTAGTTAAGAACTACAACACAGATGGGCTCTTACAGACCACCATCTGTATATGCAGAAAGGCTACAGACCTCTGCCTTTATGAAAGTGTAGGGAAATGTATTTAGTTTATTTATTAGCTTGAAGGAGAAGAGACGTGATTGAGTCACGTCACAGATTAATCACAAGTGCTCGCTCGCTCTCTCTCTCTCTCTCTCTCTCTCTCTCTCTCTCTCTCTCGCTTTAAATCTATTTCCAGATTCAGGCACTGTGATGTACATGTCAATATTTTTGGGATGTTTCCATTTACTGATGTCCGAAAAAAGGCAAAACATGCCTTTCTCAATAACTGACAGTTAGACCCACTGCCTGCCTTCTTTCTTCCACTTACTTCCCTCCTTCCTTTTTAACCAACTTGTCTCACTATCCACATACAACCATCATAAAACGCATTAGCCTTCATTTTGCTTTGTTCAGTCTGGCTACCATGCTATTCTCTTTGTACACTATACAAAACTCTTTTAGAATTTGCCTGTTTTGGAGAAAACTAAGGTATCTTACCTTTGGAAAATCAATATTATATCAAGTTATATACAGCAGTTGCTGTTGTAAGACTTGTGTCAGTTTGTCAGTCATTTGGACATGATTGTTGTATTCGTGAGTTTCATCATTGGCTGGAACTGAGGTCACACCGGACACCAGTTGTTCTGACTAAAGAGAAAATCCTGAAAAACTGGCATGCCAGAGAGCAAGTCTGAAATTTCTGGCACATCTGGAGACCTGCTAAATATCTCACTCATGAAGTGCATAAATTTGCGTGTATTAAATCTAGTTTAAAAAAGGTCACAATGTACCTTCAGCCTAATTTTAATATTTAAACTTCCAAAGAAATAATAAACTGATATTTAGGTAACTGCTAAACAAGACAAACAGGTTTTAATATGACATAATCAGGTATAATTTTTTTAGTGCAGTTCCAAGTTTTCTCTCTGTATAAAATAAAATGATTCCCAGATTGCCATGCAGTGTCACTTCTCGTGTAAAATGTGCTTAACCTGCAATTCCGAGATTGCTGGGTCCAGACTTTTACTGAAGGTGTACTGAGCATTATTGGAAAAGTATTGTCATAATTCGAGCTTCATTTCTGACCACCTGCTTGTCTTATTGCACCTCTAACTTGTACACCAAATTTGTTTCCTGATATGAATTTTATATATATATATATATATTCCACACTGTCTTGCATTTATAAGGCCTAACAAATACCCAAATAGTGATTTCAGTACTCAAATACTGGCATCTCGGTAAGAGAAATGGCTAACTAGGTATCTGAATACCTTGTGCACATCCCTAATCTGAGCATATAATCACAATCTGAGACTGTTACTCAAATTCCCCAGTCAGCCCAAAGAAGGCTGTGGTGGTATCAGTAAACCTTTAGACTTGAGCGTATATTAGGTACATGACATAAATCTCTATTTCTCAGTATCACTCCATCAGCCTGCTAGTATGTCATGTTTTGAGGATTAGCTTTTGAGAAACGCAATATATTATTTAATCAGTTTTAAAACTAAATAGAATATGAAATCAGACCTACATTACGAACATAATTAAAATGATTTCAAATGTTTTATAGTTCCAGTTGTACAAGGATACTGTTCTCTCTCTCTCTCTCTCTTTTCCTCTTTCTGTGTGTGTGTGTGTGTGTGTGTGTGTGTGCGCGCCTGTGTGAGTGTGCGCGCATGTGTGAATTGAAACCGTGCCTCCTATCAGTCAGCAGTGGTTGGGCAACATGTGGAA
>JAQMCW010000003.1:8465707-8477975 GCA_030068335.1 Chrysichthys cranchii
TATGTGTGTGTGTGTGTGTGTATGTATATATATATATATATATATACACACACACACACACACACACACACACACACACACATTGTGGGGCCCACAAAATGTATACACGTTCTTCAACATGAAAAATATATGCATAAAAGCTGTATGATCAGACTTATATAGACATCAAAGGGGAGCTGTAAGTCATGTTTCACTCTCACGTTTCGGTGGTAGTGCGGTGGTGCGCCATCTTGCTTTAAAAATGGCCATAGATAACCACTGTTGAAGTGAGTATACATTTTTTTGGCCCCTCTGTATATCACACACACACAGACACACTTTTTTTTTTAAAAATCTTTTATGCTTTAAAGTACCAGGAAATTAAACCAAGACTTGGCCCAGTCAGATACAAGCTTATTCTGAAGCACGGTAAATAAACAGTGTTTTGTTGAAATGTTAAGCAGTACATCGCTGAAAGACTTGAATCTGTCCTGCAGGCTGAACTCTGACTTTTGGAATACTGACATATGTAACAACGATACACTTTAGAGCTATTTTAATATTATGTGAAAGTGTCTATATTTTAAAATGATATGCGGTGACTTCTCTTTAAATGTCAAACAGCTGATGTGTCTCAGAAATCCGATAAAAATAATGGCATTTGATTTCGTTACATGAGGTTGGCGTGAGACATGCAGGCAGCAGCTCAAAGACTGCCACATATCTATTACAGAAATGATTAATTATAACCTATGAGTTATACTTCATGTGCAGGCCACTCATCAAAAAGAGGACTATAACATAGACAAATGTCTACTAATATTATTTGATAAACTATAAAAAAAATGTAAAAAAAAAAAAACCCAATCTTTTACATATGGGCAAGCTTACTTGTATTGTATATGCTTTGTTAATTTAGCAAATGGTTACACCTATGCATTCTTGTACTTCATTTATTACTTTTGTTACCTTTGGTTTGTTTTTACTGATGACAATATATTTCATGTACTATGGGCTTGTGGAGAAATTATGATGTTATGAAAAAAATATATGAAGTATTTAGACAGTAGATTTACATGTAAAGCTTTTTGTAAACTGACTCTGTTATTCTTGTATTTTACAGCAGTTTTTAAATTAAATATCGAAATAACAGAAAAAAAAATAGAAAATTGCTAAAACTATGAGTAAATTTGATAAAGATGAATTAGTAATTTGTGTATTCAGATCGAGGTTTGGACCAATTTTTATAGAAGAGAGTCTATAAATTAAGATGTTGCACTTTCATAAAGAAACAAAGCAGTGAAGATGTGACCTATTTTGAAACAAACTGTTACATTTCTTAACTTATGTACAGAAATTCACAATAAAATTCTATATCTCAATGTGCAATCAATGTATGTATAAATAATAAATCTATATACAAGAGAAAATGATATTGTTTGGAGATCATGCTGATGTTTCCTTACTGATCCCTATGGTTTGTTTTACTTTGAGATTGTTGGCAGTATGTGACTGTCTTTTAGCCAAACAGTTTGTACAGTGTGAGGCTCTCTAAATTACTATTAATTATTTTTTTCCTGATGTGCTTGTATTCCAATACAACAACCAGAATATGTTGCTGCTGTATGAAGCCATATATGTATATAAATGATCCTAAACCAAGGAAAAACTGGTATGTGTGTGTGTGTGTGTGTGCGCGTGTGTGTGCGTGTGTGTGTGTTTTAATTGAAAAACATAACTGAGGTGGTTATAAGGTGACATTTTAAATACCAGAGGATAAACTGACGTCAGGTGTATAGCACGCTTTTGTGTTGCCTTTAGGTAAAGGTCCACTATGTAGGATTTATGGGGATCTACTGTATTAGAAGAACTAGAAAATAGTATTCATAAGTATGTTTTCATTAGTGTATAATTACCTGTAACTACGAATCATTGTGTTTTCTGTGCTCAGAATGAGCCTTTTATATCTACAGAGGGAGCGGGTCCACCTCTACAGAGCCACCACGTTGCCCCATGATAATAGCCCAAATCGGACAAACCTCTAAAGAGCGACATCCATGTTTCCCCCTTTTTTCTTTTCTTTTTTTTTTTTTACAAGTGGCTGCATGAATCTGGAAAGTTACACTGGAGGGATGACGAAGAAGAAGAACGGAAGTTTGAGACCCCAAATGTTGAAAAATCGAGGATCATGCTTATTTTTTAGCTTTGAGAAAAAGCAAAGGAGCGTGAATACAAGTACTTGGAAGTATGCTACGGGCACCTGTACTTTGATGAATCCTATGTAAGGAAACTTTAAGTGATGTCATGAATAACATTTGCTCTATTAGGAGATGTCCAGGGTTGTTTGAGGTCAAGTTTTTCTCTCCACACAGCACACACAGTAAGCTTAAAGCAGAGTATGAGAATCCTTTTGGTTTTAAAATGTAGACTTGAAGGAGAACAACTTTTAGAACTTTTAACATGCAGCAAATGTGCTGAAAACTAAAGCTATATATAGTTATAATCAAAACCACGAAGTTAAATGTTAAAGCCTGGAATGTTAAAGCATAATACTAGGACAGGTATATCCCTGGGGGTGATGTAACATAAAGAGACCTTCGACCCTCTAACAGTGGCTTTAGCTTTAAAATATTACGCTTAGACTACTTTCAATGGTTTAAAATGACATGTTCATGTGATCCCACTTTACAGAGGTACAAGGGAAAAAATCTGTCAAAGTTCAAAATTCAAGGAAGTGATGCAAGTCCATTTCACTAGAACTGTGTATGCATGAAAAACCCCGTCACCTCTACACAGACTTCATGTCCTTTTGACCCGTGCTCCGGCTTTCTCCTGACGTGGAGATACAATCAGTTGCGGACTTCAAAGCCAGACAGCATTAAGCAGAGCAGTCATGAGAAAAGCTGTGGGGTTTCAAAGCCCTCACTTTTGAAAGTACAGAAAGCCAACAGGGAGCAAATATGTGCAGATCTGGCACTTCTTACTCCTCGCTCTCCTCCAAGTCTGGCTATAGAGTTTCTCTTATGACTCTGGCTTCCAGCTGGGGCCTCGTAGTTGGACCAATACCAAGTTGGAGCCCAGGCTTTCCTGCCTCACAAATGCAGAGCCAGGAATTCTCAGCCCACCGGCTATAGCTATGAAACAACTCTATATCCCTTAAGATCCTTGAAAGGAAGGTGAAAATGCCCTGAAATGACTCAAACCCCAAAAGAGGTTCAGCTGAGGTCTCGGCTGCAGCTGGGAAAAGGACAGGTGGAAACGCTGAACGTTGACTGAGAGCTGGCATTCGTTTCTCATCCTCATAATTCCCCTGAGTTTGACTTTTTTGTCTAGTGGTGTGGTCCAATGTTCCCTTTAAACAGCATGTGTTGACAGAGGGGAGAGTGCAGGGAGGAGGAAAGCACAGAGGGAGGGAGGGGACAGCTCCCCCCTGGAGGCTGCTTATGAGCAGACTCCTGAGGAATTCACTGCTCTGTGTGTGTGTGTGTGTGTGTGTGTGTGTGTGTGTGTGTGTGTGTGTGTGTGTGTGTGTGTGTGTGTGTGTGTGGCTGGGGTGGACAGCAGCCAAAAGCATATGCCATCTTTGCATTCTCCCAGCAGAAAGGCAAGGAATGCGGGTAAAGGCTGCATCGGGACACATAACAACTTAACTTTTTTTCTGTCACATTCATGAACATTTTAAAACTTTTTTTCCTTTCCCCCCTTTTTCTCCTTGAAATAAAGTGCTTTTCGTTCACAAACGACCTCCATTATGGACATTCATTCATTCATTCATTCATTCATTTATTTGACAGTTTGTTTCTAAAATGATATAAAACTAACATTTTACCTGTATGTGGACTTTTAATCCACAGAAGCAATTTATTCTTTTTTACTGAGATGCACGTACACACTTGAACTCAGCATTTGATTCCACAGTTAACATTTAAATATAAGCTCCCTCCATCTCTTTGAGAACAAATGTTACGCTTCTGTCTCCCAGTCCTACGCTGGAGTAAATGAGGCACAATGGGGCTGAGAGTAGAGGGTCTAACAACTCATGTCACTTGTATCCAGGGAGCACACCTGACACATGGGAAACACCGAAGGGATTTCTTCCGTTCCTCATGCTTTAATGACGCAGGTTATCTGTGTGCCTCATCTTTTTTGCTCAATACTGTAAGGTATAAAAAACATTACATTTGCACACACTTTATCTGGCCCTACTATACACAAGGTTTGAAGTTCATAGAGAAGGGTTTACCATGAAAACAGCAGAGCTGCAATCCCTGTCACTGCAAGCACAATATTATCAACATAATACACGTTTATTTAAGAAAGTCACAAAACCTAATAAACACCACGAGTATACACACACATTGATCTGCCATAACATTGAAACCACCTGCATAATACTGTGTTGGTTCCCCTTGTGCTACCAAAAAGCTCTGACTTGTCAAGGCCTGGACTCCACAAGACCTCTGAAGGTGTGCTGTGGTATCTGGCACCAAAACCTTAGCAGCAGATCCTTTAAGTCCTGTAAATTCCAAGGTGGGGTTTCCATGGATCGGACTTGTTTGTCCAGCACATCCCACAGATTGAGATCTTTGGGATTGTGAAATTTGGAGGCCAAGTCAACAGCTTGAACTCTTTGCTATGTTCCTCAAACCGTTTCTGAACCATTTTTGCGTGTGGCAGGGAACATTATCCTGCTGAAAGAGTCCATGGACATTACTGAATACCATTGCCATGAAGGGGTGTACTTGATGTGCAACAATGTTTAGGACAGTGGTACATGTCAAAGTAACAGCCACATGAATCCCAGAACCCACGTTTCCCAGCAGAAAATGAACCAGATCATCACACTGCCTCCTCCAGTTTGCCTTCGTCCCATAGTGCATCCTGGTGCCATCTTTTCCACAAGTATGTGACACACAGATACCTGGCCGTCCACATGATGTAAAAGAAAATGCGATTCATCAGACCAGACTTCCATGGTCCAGTTCTGATGCTCAAGTGCCCATTGTAGGTATTTTTGGTGGTGAACAGGGGTCAGCATGGGCTTTCTGAACGATCTGCAGCGATGCAGTCTCAGACACAGCAAGCTGTGATGCCCTGTGTGTCCCGACACCCTTCCATCATAGCCAGCATTGACTTTTTCAGCTATTTGTGCTATAGTAGCTCTTCTTTGGGATCAGACCAGTGAGGCTGGCCTTCACTACCCATGCGCATTAATGATGTTCGGGTATCCATGACCCTGTCTCCAGTTCACCGGTTGTCTTTTCTTGGACCACTTTTGGTAGGTACTAACCACTGCAAACCAGGAACACCCCACAAGACCTGCCATTTTGGAGACGCTCTTACCCAGTCGTCTAGACATCACAATTTGGCTCTTGTCAAAGTCCCTCCAAACCGTATGCTTGCCCATTTTTCCTGCTTCCAACACATCAATTTCACGCACTGACTGTTCACTTGCTGCCTAATATATCTCACCTCCTGACACATGCCATTGTAACAAGATAATCTATATTACTCCCTTCACCTCTCAGTGATTTTATGGCTGATGAGTGTATGTTTGTATATTATATACCATTCTGGCATTAAAGCTATAAAATTGATATATAATTCTGCCATTAACAGGCTTTGGTTAGCAACTATATCCGAAATGATAGACATGTTTCCTAGCTTCTCTCCCTTTTAAATAAAGGTTTAAACACTGCACTTGGTGCCGTCTCTTTGTATTATTATTTATCCAAGAAACAAAGCATGATACATCATGCTGTTATAGGAAAATATTGGAGTGAAATAGTTCGATGCAAAGCACAGTTGTGCTTAACACCCTGAACGTAATTATTTTCCAATGACTGAACTTCTTGGAGTTTTATTTTTAATTATTTATCAAAGAAATACAAATCATACTTTTTACCTGATGATAGTTATGCGCAATGCGGATTTAACTGTTTAAAGGGCTGATTCACATGAAGCGCCCAAAAACGCACTGAAAGTGTGAGCGCATTGCATGCTTCTTACTGAAAGCTCATGTTTAGGATGTGCAGCACTCACGGTTGAAGTGCAGCGTGGATGCATGGTCTGGCACTGCCGAGAACAAACTCGGTCCCTGCTGCAAGACAATTTACCTTTCATTTGATCAGTATGGTAATTTACCTTTAGCTTTTGCAGCAGCCCTGTTCTTTGATATTTTGGCTGAGTGGTTAGCACTGTCGCCTCACAGTGAGAAGGTCCTGGGTTCGAGCCCCGGTTTCGGCCCGGGTGCCTTTCTGTGTGAAGTTTGCATGTTCTCCCCGCGTTTGCATGGGTTTCCTCCGGGTACTCCGGTTTCCTCCCACAGGCCAAAGACATGCACAGAGGGGATTAGGATAATTGGTGACTCTAAATTGGCCGTAGGTGTGAATGTGAGTGTGAATGGTTGTCTGTCTCTGTGTGTTGCCCTGCGGTGGATTGGCGACCCGCCCAGGGCGTATCCTGCCTCTCACCCGATGTCAGGTGGGATTGGTGCTAGCTTCCCCCGCGACCCTGAACAGGATTAAGCAGCCGAAGACGAAGAAAAAAAATTCCCACTTTGTTTGGGTCCATATCATTTTACAAGCCCTCAAGAATATTATCGTTTGATTCGGGAAGTGGCTTTGAATGACAAGTACTGCAAGTCATATTTCAAACTTTCATAAGAAATAAGAAAAATTTCAGTTTAAATCGCATTTGTATTAAAAAAAAAATGGACCAAGCATCACCACATGTAGCATCAGCCGTGAAATAATCTTTCCTGCTCAATGACTCTGCATTTGTCTGAGGAAAATATTATACATTTATAAAACTAAGTCAATTATGAAATTAGAAATGATTAACATTTTAATTCAGAAAAATTTCCTAACATGTTCACTGTGTAGTGAGGAAAAGGGAACTTTGCACAGCAGTGATGAGCTTCTCCTACATTTTAGTAAAAGGGCAAGATCTCAGTGAATTTTTGATTGGTTGCTTCTTGCCACGTGGGATGCGTTGTGTTCGCGGTGCTCCAAAAAGTTGAAATATGTTAATCTGGTTGTGTCTCGGTCAGGTCCAGGTAGCGCTCTCTGTGCGCCCAGAAAAAAGGCACGTTTGTGTGCGGCAGCTGTACAGCTTCATTAAAAATATTGGAAATGTGCGTGGAAAAGACGTGTCATGTGAATCGGCCATTACTGATGATCTTTGTAACATGCTGCCTTCCTGAAGCTAAGCCAAGAAAATTTCTTTTATACCATTTTTAACTACCGCCCTCACTGCACAGTATCTAGTGTAACTTTTTTTCTCATTTGCTTACGAGGTGATGGTCTTTGACAGGTTGTGGTGTGGTGGTTGGAATCAAATCAGTTCTACTCCACCATGTGGAGCGATTTCAAATCAGTGAAACGCCACACAAAGTGAACATGACCAGTTAAACCATCAACCCATATGGGGGGGAGGGGGTGTGTGAAGAGAAAGCATTCTCCTCAAAAGGAGAAGCAGATGTAGTTAGTTTGTTAGAGGAGACATGGCATAGCGTCTCACGCTGGCATAGTGATAACTGTCCTCAGTTGACTCTTCTGTGGAGTTGTGGAGAGAAGCAGAGCTGAAGAAAGCTTTGTGCTCTTTGAATGCTCTCCAGCTAAAGGTAAGTCAGGTCATCCACTGAACACTGGAAATTACCTAAATTACTTTAAAACAATTAGGAAAAGGAGAAAACTAGCAGTGATTAGCTATAATGTGCCAAAACAACTGATGCACGTTCGGAAATGAATGCGTAAGATGTATGAGAGGAAGCAGGAAGAAATTTAGCCAAAATTCTTTCTTTCTTTCCTTGTTTTTTTTCATTTCTCAATTCTGTACTAAGTGACACTTTGGGGAAGGATAAGAAAGAATAAGAACGTTTGTAAGTTAATACATATACACATATGTATGTGTATACACTATGTCTGTATGTAGCTATTTTTTTCTAAATCACACATGAAAGCACAAATTGTTTTGTGATGGTGCCCCAGTGCTAACATAAAGCACTATTCTACTGTCACAGCACATATGATTTGTGGCCTCACTGCTCCCCACAAATGGGTTTCATTAACATAGCCTTATGTCATTCTGCTAAGTATTAAGCATGCCAGAAATAAAGGCTTTGTGGGGGGAAAAAGGGCATCTCTCTCTTTTCACAGCAAATCCAAAGTGACACACAGCACTAAGCTCTCTGTAGGAGAGAGATCGCCACACATAAATACAGTCCTCCTAATGTTGTTATACTATAGGAAAACTAGAGCAAAAAAGAACATATAAAATGCTTTTTTTTTTTTTACTCAATCTACTATGTCTAAGATACACACCTACACACTAGGAGATGCCTTCCAATTGAATGTTTTTTCCTTTATTTTTATTTGCGTAAAAGATACTTCATGTGCTAAAGTAATGATGGGCTGTCGTTTCTTGCGGTTCTGGACATTTAATATTTACTGTATACCAACACTACCTCGAGACAACACAACTGTTGGTCTGAAACACATTAAGAAGGCAAGAAATTTACTTTTGTTGCTAATTGAAAAGCATTCCAGGTGACGTCCTCATGAAGCTGGTTAAACTAATGCCAAAAGTGTGCAAAGCTGTCATGAAGGTAAACTGTAGCTACACTGAAGAATCTACATTATGAAACATATTAGGTTTTTTGGAGCACTTTTTCTCTGCACCACATAATTCCTTATGTGCCATATGAGTTATTTCATAGTTGTGACGTCGTCAGTATTGATCCAAAATATAGAAAATAGTCAAAATGAAGGGGGAAACGCCTATTTTTGTTCCTTTTTTAGTGCAGATTTTGTTAGAGATATTTATATTATTAATTCTGTTTTCTTGCATCAGTACAAAAATAACATTTTAGATTACATTACATCAGGAACATTACTTTTCCAATAAATAATTAGCATTTGAAAAATGTTTATATGTCAGTAAAGAAAGCACTATATTACATGAGAGACCACTTTTCAGACTTAAAACATAATGAAGACGGCTGGGTTTGGAAAAGAAACATGTGTGATGGTCAAAGTCAATAACACACACTGTGGCAGATTCTCCAGAATGTTAGTAAAACTTACTGTCTCGTTTTATTATAAAACTGCACAAACTGTGCTCGGGACTACTATTTAAAAAAAAAAAGGGTGGCGGGGGCGGTAATTTATGCCTAAGGAACATTTCCAATCAATCCAAACATGTGCATGTGATATGTGCTGGAAAAAGACTGTTTTTAAATGGAATATAATTGGACATACGCGTATTTTTCATTTTCAGAAGACATTTAAAAGAATGGCTCACAGGTTATTTCTATGACCTTTTACTTCCAAGTTAATTGCTGAACCAAACAAAAACTTTCATTCAGAGCATGTGCTTAGCTTTAGTGGTGAACTTTAAGAAATACACAGGTCTGGGTGAAGCTTCTTCATGAAGCTGGTTTAAGAGATGTCAAGGGTCTTCAGAGATTCATCAGAAATACTGTTAAGATCTTAAAATCTACAATAATTTGGATTAATTTACTACTTTACTTGGTTACTGGTGTTTGGTATAATGCTAAAGTAGTAGAAAATGAAGGGGGAAAATGAAGAAAATACTTCAGTTAACATGGGCCCAAAGTTTTGATTGATTATATCCCTGTGTGTAATTGTAGAACATTTTCTCAGTTCATTTGAGTCAGTTTTCACTGCAATATAAATATGAATTGACACACATTCCACACTCACTCACTGCTCTATCAACATGGGGGGAAGTAAAAGTACAAATAATAAGAAATATGTATATACTTTGGCCTTCTTACATCAGTTAACACTTCTAAAAAATGATATGCATGAACCTAATCATCAGCCCAATGAGGACAGTAATTGAGAAGTTTTAAACAGATGAAGATGTGATGATCCTGGCTAGAAAATGATGAATGTGTATTTTTCCCCCCCACAAACTGCGAGGTGGTTCAAAAGGCAAGAATTTCAGCGAGGATCACAGTTGGAGGATTTGCAGATGTGGCTCTGTATCCGAGGGTCACCAAGTTTCCAAAACTACAATAACACACCATTTCCATGTCAACAAGCTTTTCTGAAAGACTTTGCCAATGAAAACCCTTCACTCTCCTCAAACCGCATAGGTAGATTCCTGATGTTTCCTAACAACATTGGAATCTTGATTAAAGCCAGGTTTTTTAGAAAGATGAGACCAAAAGGTAGTTTATCTGTGCTCGTATATTCGTCATTTTCGGGAAAAGAGTGAAAAAGACTTCATAATATAAAGCATGGTGTTGACTTGTCATGAGGCTGTTTCGCATACAAACAAACTTCCCTAGAACATGTGGCACTTTGAACTTAGGGTGTCTGTTTCCAAGACATTTAGTAGTAGACAAGGCTCAAACAGAGTCACTGTTCTTTTTTTTTTTCTCAGCAGAACAATAGACCGAATTCCTCCAAATCTGCACAGAAATGGTACAATGACCACACATACAACCAAGCTTTTGCAATGTCTGTCACAGTCCCCTGATTTAAAGCAAATTGAAACCATGTGGGTTGAGCTGAATGGAGTGCACAAGCAAGCACCGAGGATCTGGTGACATTTTCATTCATTTATTCATTCGTCTTCAGTAAAGCGCTTTATTCTGGTCAGGGCTGTAGCAGATCTGGAGCCAATCCCACAAACACTGGCTACAGGGCAGGAATACACCGATGTCTCCATCACAGGGCATCAGAGACACACTTTGAGTGACACCTGAGGGGAATCTGAGGTAGCCATTTCAATGCTATAAATGTTTTTATGAACATAACCTGCTGCACCACTGTGCCATCCACTGGTAACATTTTGCATGGAGGAAGTGTCTCTGGTTTTGAGGTTTTCCAAAGTCTAATAATTCATTAACTTTCTGCTTTCATACAGTGAAGGAGATCATTAATCAGTGGTCCTGGACTTCCCAGGAGTCCATGCTGTATTCATTTGCATTGATGTTAATATTCTGAATTATCTAGGTATTAGGGTTATATGGAAATTTCAGCATAAATAGGTCCACAACCAAGTGCATTTTGTAGCACCTTAGAAATAACTTTAGTGGTTATGAAAATCAGCACATTATTAAAAGTCTGTTGGTTTGCTTTGCCAGTTGGAGCAGCAGATCAACAAGGAAACGTTTTTTTTTGTTTTTTGTCCTTTCAGGCCAGGTGTGTTCTGAGTTTTGGTTTCGGTTTCAGTCAGGATTTATTATTTTTTTATACAGTGCATCACTAGGGGTAATAATTATATATTTTACAGTTTTAAGATTGGTCTCTGGAATTAAAAGGGTTTTTTAATGATTTATCTTTCTTTTATAAAGAGTGCTTCTTTTCCTACCTGCAGTTTGAATCAAGCAAAATAACACAGTTAATATGATACAAAATGTTCCGCTTAACCTGGTTTGAGGTTTAAGGGTGAACAGCTGTAATGGCTCTGAAAAATAAATTATGATTCACATATGCCTACTGTCTGTTTACCCTTCCAACAGTCAGATTATGATGCCTTTGCTTTCTGGACCTTTCTGACACATCACGATGCTCTACTTCTGCTGTGAGCTTTCCACACTTGTGACTCTCTTTCTGCTGCTGCGAATAGCCACACATGGACACCTTATGAGGTTTACTTATTTAAGACAGTTTATTCTCATTGGATAATTTCACTTTATTTTACTTCTGACCTAAAAACTTTTGCTGTTATCATAAAGACCCTGATGCGCATACTCACCATCATGTCAACGCACTCAGCCCTAACGCTAACCCTAGCATGTAGCATCATTGAAGAGTGATGATTTATAATTTCGCTGTCTGGGGCCATGCTGAAGAGGAAGGGCTCCATTTTGATTCTGGTTCCTCTCAAGGTTTCTTCCTCAAGCTATCTCAGGAACTTTTTCCTTGCCACTGTTAATTTACTCATTAGGGATCTTAATCTAGAAGCCCAGGGGTTTAAGATGTTGGACTACTGATCGGAAGGTCGGGAGTTCAAATCCAAGCACCACCAAGCTGCCACTGCTGGGCCCTTGAGCAAGGCCCTTTACCTCAAATGCTCAGTTGTATAAATGAGATTAATGTAAGTCGCTCTGGATAAGGGCGTCCGCCAGATGACAATAATGTAATGCAAAGTCTATTGTTAAATGTGTGGTACAATTAAAATTCAATTCAATTGTGTACATCAGGGGTCACCAACCTTTTTGAAGCTGAGAGCTCCTTCTTGGGTACCAATTAATGCGAAGGGCTACCAGTTCAACACACACTTCTGAAATAACAAATTTGCTCAATTTACC
>JAQMCW010000003.1:8486137-8498854 GCA_030068335.1 Chrysichthys cranchii
AGGTTAAATGTTGCGCGGGAGGAGGGGGATTAACACGCGGCACACCTGACGACCTCTCACGGCACACTAGTGTGCCGCGGCACACCGGTTGAGAAAAACACTGATTTAGTAGATTAACAGAGTAAACTCCATCTTCAGGAAGGTCTGTATAGCCAGTAGGTAATACTTTATGCCATATACATATATATATATATATATATATATATATATATATAAAAAGAATACAATACAATCAGACACCCTTAATGAACAAACTGCCTGCCATTTAATGCACTTAATGAGTACCAAAAGTCAGCCAAGAAGGTTCAAGGTAACTGATATATACGTGACTTCAATTAAGGTCTACAGAAGTCTACATTTATCATTTCCTGGGTGTAATGGGGGTGTAGCGCCTGCTGGCCAACGGGGCCTTTCTGTGCCAAAGATGAGTGTTCTCCCTGTGCCTCTGTGGGTTTCCTTCTACATCCCAAAGACAGTCGGCTGGGATTACTCTAGTGACTCTTAACAGATGCGCTGTATAGATGGATGGGTGTGACAGGTGAGGATTCTCATAACCATAATGGCTAAATACAAGATACACTACATGAAACCTAAACCCAAGGGCTGGGTTATTAAACTCCCAATTCTGCAACGGCACCGAGATGTTTACCATTAGCTCACATCCCTTGTGTACAAAGACCACCCTATTTACCATGTTAATTCTTTACACCAGTCTTTTCTATTTCAGATGCCCGAGTCACCTGGGATTTGTTGCTTGTGACATATATAGGAAAAGTAAGAAGGCAATCCCTGCCAATAGGAAAATACACTAATCAACAAATCACCAAGGGGCTCCATAAGGAGAACCTGTGACAACAACCTACTTTTTGTCAGACATAAGGGGTGGTGGCTGTTTGCTCACCCGTGCAACTAGACAAACACACACACACACACACACACACACACACACACACACACACACACACACACACACACACACACACACACAGAGAGACAGATGAGACTGTCTATAGGGAGCAGAAGACAAGAAGGTCCCTATTCCCAGATCTGTAGCTGTGGGAAAATTAGTGAGTACATGGGAGGAGTAGACACCTGTAACAAGCCTGGGTACTACTCAGGAACTGTTTCTTTGCTTCAAACTTCAATTTTCATTTTTACACCCAGAAATAAACTCCACACGTAGCCAGAGACTTTTTTTTTACTCATTTGTCTATGCTTTCTGTGTAAAAATGGTATAAGACTATGTTTAAAAACTGCTGCTAGACTTTCAAAGACTCACGAGACTGCTGTGCATTGATTCCTGCCACTTTTTTGCTTCAAACTTCAGGCCCAGAAATGATTTCAAGCCCTATCCAAAACAGATCAGCTCTGCCCCTTTTGTCTAAGGGCCCTGACACACCAAACCAACGGCTAGACACTGTCAAGCGTCATCATCTGCAAGATATTTTCTTTTCCACAGGTGTGGAAATTTGCCCATGAGCTACAGGTTTGTTCACAGTGTTCAAGTCTACATTCCTGACCAGAAGATGGGTTGAAAGGGGAAGTGATCATGAGATGGCCTCGACTCCATGTCAGCATGGTGTGTTACAGCCCTAAAAGGCAGAATATTTAACCTTAAAAAAAGTGTAGCGTTCGTTAGGAGGAAGAAAAAAAAAAACGTGCCTGTGTTTTATTGCAGTTATGATTTGCCACATAAGCAGCAGAGGGCTCCAAAAATTACAAACTGCTCCTTTAATTAATCATTATAATATCAATACAAGAACAAGGCCAGGCTGTGATGTTTGAGTATAAAGGGTTGGTTGCATTTCAAAACCTCTTCATCAGGGACTGGTTGACAGTTCTTTTTAATTCGATATCTCCCACTTATCAAAGTATAACAAACACTGCTAAAGTATTTCAACGATTCTAGTCCAGACATGATCTTGGATTGTGCATTCTTGAATTCAAAATCACTCCTGTTTTATAACAGAATGAATCATACTTTAATTCTGATTATAATGATTAAACTCCTGATAACATCTGATTTACAGTACATTCTAGCCTGGAGCTTTGTGGCCTGTCTGTGAATGACAGGGTCAGAAATGCAGAGTGTTCTGGGCTGTAATCCATGGCACAGAGAGAGGCCTGGTGCCAGGGAATTAGATCTAATGGCTAATTTGTCTTGCCATGTGCAAAGGCATGCACCACTCGCATCCTGTTTTACCTATTAGTGGTCCCAGCCTGGTAATATATACACAGAGGTGTCCAGATGATAAGAGTGGAAGATTTAGTCTAACAGGATGAGACTGGTTAAGAGGATGAGACTGGTTATCTAGCGTACTATAGCAGTCCTTAGTTGGAATCCTAAGTATAATAAATTATGCATGCATTGTAGCATAATACTTTAAATATTTTGAAGGACTGACCACTGAGTGTAACTAAAGAAAATGCATGTGTTAAATCTTTTTTTTTCAGTATAACACTGTTATATTCATATAGCCCTAATGTTTATCCCTTTTTTATGATCCTTTACTTTTGTGACGGAACAGGTTAGCGGGTTTGAACATTAGCCATGTGCACATATACTAACTCCAAAACACCCACAGCTGTGCCTTTTTCTATTGTACCAGAATAAGAAAGGGAAGTTGACTTAGGTGACGTGCAAGGAAACATGGCAAAACAGTGGCTAACAAAAAAACGACTTCCGAACAGTCTCGAGCATTAATCACGAGTTGTTACCTTATTACTTTTTTTTTCTTGTGTAACTACTCTCTAAAATAAATAAATAAATAAATAAATAAATAAATAAATAAAAAAAAACAAGAGAAGTGGAGAAGAGCCAAGTGAGAGCACATTAAATGTAATAAACGAGTCTGCTTGTTTAATGAAAGCAAAATTAGAGCATATGACTATGTCTCTGGTGTGTACTTTTCAAAACTAGATCAGTGAGCATTGGTTCAGACTGTGGTTGGGAATACAGCCATATTGCTACAGTGACAGAGTCCCCTGAAAGCGAGAGAGAACGAGAGCAGGGCTCAGCAGGGGAAGTCTACCGAGAGATGGGACCACAAAACATACAGCGCTCTGACACCTGAAATTATACCAAACCTAAAACTGAATACATTAGCAATCCAAATTTGAGTCATTTCGGTTCAGGAAGGTCTCAGAAATGTGAGGATATTTACTGAACTGAAGTTAGACCATTTCAAATGGCTATTTTCATAATAAAACCTAGTAAACATTTGTACATTATATTCCACAATTAAAGGATTCATTAAATGCTTGCTCATCTTGAGAGTCAAAGAAAAGGACTGACCTCGTCCTTTTCTGTCCAAGAGACAAGACAAAAAAAGAGACATGCCAGCCTTTGGGTATTATGTAGCCAAAGTTTCCATGGTGAGAGTTCTCCACACCAGGGGAAGAGAAGAGAGGGAAAGACCTGCTATCCTAATTAGCAAATGAGAGAGAGAGACAAGCTTGAGAGGAATCACTGCCAAACAGGCAAGACTGGGACTTTAGAGACTAACTAATAAAGTTTTTGATAGGTTTATTTCCACAATAACTGGAATTTTCCTCTTATTGGAAGCCACTGTGCAAATAGAGACATTTTAAAACACTTAAAACTAGAGATGAAATATTGGTACTGAAGTATAATATCAGGAAATGACTATTATTTACTCTTATATTGTTCTTGTTGTTGTTGTTGTTGTTGTTCTTCTTCTTCTTCTTCTTCTTTTAATCATTTAATCATTTAGCAGATTTCTTTTTTGTACGAAGCAACTTTAAATGATGGGAAATAAGTATCCAGACACTTTTGTTGTTGTCATTTAGTACAACCCTGTTTCCAAAAAAACTGGGACACTAAAATGTAAATAAACATAGAATGTGATGATTTGCAAATCATGTAAACCCATATTTAACTAAAAATAGAACAAATACAACACATCGAACTGAGAAATTTTAATGGGGTTTTTATTGTGTGTGTGTGGGGGGGATATATATGCTCATTTTGAATTTGATGCCTACAAGTTGACAGGTTCATGTTTATCACTGTATTCCCTCACATTCTTTTAACTCCACTCTGTAAATGTTTGGGAACTGTGGAGAAAAGTTACTAGAGTTTTGAAAGTGAAATGTTGTTCCATTCTTCCCTGATATAGGATTTCAGCCACTCAGCAGTTCATGTTCTCCTTTTGTTGTATTTTTCACCAAATGTCTTAAATGGGTGACAGGTCTGGACTGCAGGCAGGCCGGTTTAGCACCTAGGCTCTTCTGCTATGGAGCAATGCTGCTGTAGTACGTGCAGAATGTGGTTTGGCACTGTCTTGCTGAAATATGCAAGGCCTTCCCTGAAAAAGACATTGTCTGGATGGTAGCATATGTTGCTCCAAAACTTGTATATATCATTCTGCATTAATGATGCCCTCCCAGATGTGCAAGCTACCCATGCCATGTGCACAAATGGAACCATATATTATCACGGATGCTGTCTATTGAACTATGTGCTTATGAAAACCCAGATGGCCCCACTCCTCTTTTGCTCGAAGGACACAACATCTATAATTTCCTAAACAATTTCCAATTTTGATTCTTCAAACAACAGGACAATTTTCCACTTCACCTCAGTCTCTTAAATTGGATAAGGCCCAGAGAAGGCAATGGTGATTCTGGATCAGGTTTATATATGGTTTCTCCTTTGCATGGTTGAGTTTTAACCTACATTTGTGGAAGGGAAAGATCACAGCCATCCGATACTGGTTTTCGGCCTTGACCTCAGCATTATCTAAATATTTTAATGAGATTATGTACCATGGACAGTGAGGCGGCACGGTGGCTAAGTGGTTAGCACTGTCGCCTCACAGCAAGAAGGTCCTGGGTTCAAGCCCCACGTTCGACAAAGGTGCCTTTCTGTGTGGAGTTTGCGTGGGTTTCCTGTGGGTGCTCTGGTTTCCTCTCACAGTCCAAAGACATGCACATTAGGTGGATTGGCTACCCTAAAACACCCACAGGTGTGAGTGTGCCAACGACAGATGGAGCGACACATCGGTTGGGGTATTCCATGTTCGCACCAGATGATGCAATGCCGAGGTGGCTTATGAAGACAGCGGACCCTGCACGGTGTGGGACTAATGCTAGGAAGAAGATGTACTGTGGATGATGAAATCTCCAAATGCCTTGCAATTATATTTTGAGGAACATTATTCTTAAATTGTTGCACTTTTTTGTCCAGACAGTCTTTCACAGAATGGTGAAACACTCCCCATCTTTACCGATGAGAGACTCTGCCACTCTATGACGCTCTTTTTGTGGCCCATTAACCTGTTTCATTGTGAGATGTTCCACCAGGTGTTTGTTTTTTTTAACATTACACCTTTTCCAGTCTTTTTTTTTTTTTAACTTTTTCGCCCCACACCAACTTTTTTGAAGTGTGTTGCAGGCATCAAATTCAAAATGAGCATATGTTTTTGAAAAAGACAATAAGATTTCTCAGTTTCAACATCTGATATGTTATCTTTGTTCTATTTCTAATTAGATATGGGTATATATTGATTTGGAAACCATCACATTCTGTTTTTATTTCCAACTCTTTTGGAAACAGGATTGCGGAATATTCACTTCAGACTTACACGAATAATTTCTTTTAACTTTGTACTTATAAATATGACCAAAAATATGTACTCATAAGTATAAACAAAGAAATGTTAAAAAAAAAAAAAAAAGAAATATATATAGGCAAAATGCATTCAGAAACCACAAATGACCAACATTAGTACTTTGTTGCAAATGCCAACTGCTGCTGGTGAGTACAGCTTAATAATTTTGCACCTTTCTACAGCATTGTGGTTAAATTTTGACCCTCTTTCCAAATTGCCTTCAACTACCCCAAGATTCATAAATATCATGAGGTTGCACCTTTTTTTAGAACACAGTCATGAGGTAATTTGGCTGTGTATTTGGGGTCTATGTAGACGCATACACACTCCTTTCCCCAAACTGCTGCCACAAAGTTGGAAGCACATAACTGTACAGAAGGTGTTTGTATGCTGCAGCATTAGTTTCACTTCATTTGAGCTAAGAGGTCTAAACCTGTTCCAGTGCACTAAACCCTGTGCACAAAGTGAAGTCCATGAAAACATGATTTGCCAAGGTTAGCATGGCAGAACCCAAGTGGCCTGAACAAAGCCCTGACCTCAACTCCACTGAATACCTTCAGGATGAACCCAAGCCTTCATGTCCGACGTATCTATCAAATAGCAAAGCATAAAGTCAAAAGCCATCATCTGTGTAAATCTGAATTCGATATATGCATTGGAAATATATAAAATAAAAAATAACAAAATGTCTGAGGTTAACTCATCTGAGCTGTTGAGAGTTACACGTTCTACTCAAAGGCCCAGCCGCCGCTCTGTGGTGGTCCTGTGACTATTACACACAACCTAACCTAATCACCAAGTGAGCTTACACCTGTGAGCTAATGTTACCTCATTTGTATTTGTATCTTCCATTTAAAAACCTTACACAACATTGATTGAATATTTAAAAAAAAAAAAAATGCTTTTGTGCTCTTTATTTCAAGCACTGAACATGTAATACTCACTTTTAATACTCATTTTGCGAGCTCTAACCATAACAACAGTTAGGCTCATTTCACTAATACCGTGTTTCCTGTAATGCTACCAAGCTACATAATTATATTTAAGGAAAAGGAAACCTTCTCCTTAATGTTAATGTTCTATAGATCTTTTTTAAAGTACACACTCATACTGTAACAACGCTTTTTTTTTTTTTTTTAACTTTCTATTTATTTAGTCTGACTTGTAGTCTGCAGGTCTGATTTTCACTCATATTTTCTTTCCCTAATGGAGAATGATCACATTAGGAAGGAATGATCCCAATGTCCATGACCAGAAATGACAAGATCTCCGCATAGCTGTGGAGGAGGTTTGGACCACATGAGGCATATCATGTTGCACCTATTGTAAATTAAACATAATTACATACCGTATTTCTCTCCCTCTGAAGCTCTCGTTCTCTTTTTCTAAACCAGGCCAAAAAAGCACACTCTAAATATTGCTGAAAGGTCCTAGCTTAATGTTAGGAGTGTGTTAAAGGAGCGACATGAAGATGGAGTGAGTGTAGGAGGAATAGAAAAAGAATGAGAGAGCACCAGAAAGGGGCCACCCAGCCTTGCTAATGACTCCATTCCCAAAAGCCTAATCAGAGATTTGTACATCTAATTGCTGTCAAGTCGATGCTTGCCACCTGCCACGTCGTGCCGCACATGTGCTCCCCTTCTCTCTCCACAAGGCTTTCCAGGCCCATCCATCATCACATGGCCAAAAGCAGAGACATCGCAACCTGCCAGGCAACCTGCAGTCTCCATACTGCCCAGCCTCTCCCTCTCTCTCTTTCTCTCTCTCTCTCTCTAACACACACACACACAGCAAATGTTTGCGCAGTGGATCTTAGTAGTCATAAAATAAGGAGCTGCCTGGATTACTTTTACTCATTGTTGGAATCAAATCGAGCCATAATTAGCACAGCACCAAACATAACACAATGTAAAGTTCCTCAAGCTCAAGATCAACATACCACGTGTCACTGAATATTACTGACACAACAGCATACCAGAAAACCTCATTATAAATCTAGCACTGCATCAAACCAAAGTCTTTTTGCACAAAGCTCAGAATACACACTGGATCAAATTTATGTCGTCCCCCCCCATTTATTTATTAAATTTCCCCTTAGTTCTGTCGTCCTCTGACCTACTCTCAGTATCAACGAGAGCTCTTCAGTTTTAATTAAACCTGTCTGCCTTTGTCTTGCTGGATCCAGACTACCATAAGAGCGCCATGTCTAGGTTTCTGTAGTTTTGTGTTCCCATACAGAAATTCCAACCCCTTATCAGAGCCAGCGTAGGAAAAACAGGGCTTATATTCTCAAAGACAGAGCCTATGTTTGGTTTGCTCATGTGTCATGTGTCATAAAAGCCTACAACATTACTCTTCCGTTACAGCTGAGGTCGCAATCACCAGAGTACTAGCATAGTTCTAGGCCTCCACTTTCTGTTTGTTTGCCTTCTGTATAATGTCTACATTCCTGCACGTTATCCAGACCTCGTTGACGTTTGCAGCAAAATGAAAGCACCGGAATTTCCTCCTCATAGATCATTGGACTGCCACTGACCTCCTACCTGAAATGTCCCAGAAATGGAGAACTATGTAAGGGAGGCACTGGCTTTGAGTTACATTTGTCCCTCCACTTCTTCCACAGATGCAAGAGGGGTTTTCTTGCTTGTTTTTATTGTAGAGAAAAAGGACTGGGTACTCAAACCCTACATTACCTGAAGACAGTTACCTTCAAGCACCAATATCCCTTGTCACTGTTTACTTTAGCATGTGATCACGTTCAAGGTGGACATGGAAAGCTCAAAAGTCATCTTAATGAAGGTTTAAGTACATGCTATCTTTGAACACACAGGTTCAATCAGAAGGGTTTTGTTTACCTCATATGTCTTATAAGCTTCGACTAGCAAAAATCAATGTTAGTCTTCTTCAGGTCCTTAAGGAATGGTCAAGTGGAGTGCCCAAACCAGAACATCAGAAATCCCTTAGGCTGTCCTGCTGGAACGATCAAAAAAACTGGCGTTGCTAACTTGCCTGGGCAAAATACACAAATCCATTCCACAGCACCCAGAAAAGTAAAAGTCCCCCATAAAAACCTACTAGAATACGCTATTATCATTAATATCACAATCTATAATTGTTTACTCTCTATAACTTTTTCAGTGTTATCATGCCATAGTTGGGTTAAATAACCTGTTCTCAGTATCAAAAGAAACATTTAACATATGTAGACACTGCTAGTGATGCTATTTTTACATTATGCCCTTTTTCCCCCTTTTTTTTTTTATGAAATTCCCATAAAACCTGTCACAAGCATCTCATTACAAATGAAGCTCTGACACCTCCACCAAACACTGTGACAGAAAACTAATCATTAACAAGGGAACCTCCGAATGAGTTAATTCGATAATAATGCCACAGATGTTACATTGCACACCTTACGCTGGCTGGTGAAGTCTGAGTGAGACAACAGGCTCTACTAATTACCTTGTTAACAGATTCCAGCTGAAGCTGCTCCATACAAAAACAGGCCTGACTGGTACCAGTGGGAGTTGGGTTGGGTGTACCATGACAAGCCTGAACAGGAATCAATGTTTCAGTTGGGATCGAGATGGGAATGAGATGCTTGAATGTGTGTTCAGATTACTGAGTCAGGTTGGTGACTCACTGAGTGACATCATATCTTAGGCCTAGGCCTGCATTTTCCACTTGTAGCTCTTAATCTCAAGGACATATCAAGTAAAAATGGCTAAATCAGATATTATCAAGTGGTTTGAGATGTTAAGACAGGATTGTTGAGAAAACAACAAGTGCAGGGGGTAGCTCAGGGGGCTAAGACATTGGCCTACTGATCGTAAGCTCGGGAGTTCAAATCCAAGCACCGCCAAGCTACCACTGCTGGGCCCTTGAGCATGGCCCTTAACCTGCAACTGCTCAGCTGTATAAAATGAGATAAATGTAAGTCACTCTGGATAAGAGCATCTGCCAAATGACTGTAATGTAAAACAGTCCTTGAGTCAGTTTAGACCTTTATAAATGCATTCTAAAAGATTCTGAGAGTGTATTAAAAGCACTACAACTATGGGTAATTACATGTATAGCATTTAATATTTTCACCACTTAAGCATGTTCATTTTCCTTCTACTTCTTTTGGTGGGGGTCACAGTGGCAACACATGAGAAAGTCAGCTCAATCTCTGGCCATGAATTCAAGATCCTTCTGGAGATCCCTTGTTGTTCCCAAGTCAACTGTAGGTCAACAGCAGGTCCTTGGTGGTGCCAGGGTCTCCATCCAGTGAGATGTACCTGATACAGCTTAGCTGACCATGAAGCATCCTTGCAAGGGCCCTGAACCATGTCAGCTGGCTCCTCTTAGTTCAGAAGACCAGTGGATGTACTCCACAGCCAGTTTTATACGTTCTGCATCCGCGAATACGTAAGGTTCCATTAGGGTCCAAGTGGTTTAAAGTTGTTCATCGGGAGTATGAAAGGCTTTGGGTGGACATCAGTGTACTTTCCAATTTGTTACAACTGCATGGCCACTATGCTACAAGGGCACCAATTGTGCATTTGCTAGAAAAACTAGTTTGTAACGTAAGTAGAAACTAAAGCGATCAGATAAAAAGTACTATATCTCCCTTTGAAATGTGGTGAAATAAACATGGACAGATACATAAGAAGAAAATCTCATCTTCTGACGCTTAATCCTGTCACAGGGGTAAGATGGAGCCAAACCCAGCTAACTTTGGGCAAGAGGTAGGGTACACCCTGAGCCAATCCACCACAATGCCAACACACAGAGATAGACAACTGTTCACACTCACATTCACACTTATGGACAATTTAGAGTAGCCAATTAGCCTATTCCCCTCTGTGCATGTCTTTGGACTGTGGGAGGAAACCCAGTACCCAGAGGAAACCCAAAACGTCCTCCAAGTAGACTCCAAGGAGACAAGAAAGTAGTATACGAAGAATAGCTACATATCCACGGTGTCCACAGTTGTCTTTGTGCTTATGTGCAAAGGAGTAAAACTAAGCATTATGGCTCTGCTGCACTGCTAGGCCCCTCAGCCTATGACAGAGTGCAAGTCCAGATACCCTGCAGGAGAGATTTGTTTGCACTACCTGTGCTCACGAGCCATAGCTCATAATCATCTGTGAGGATAGGGGCATACATGACTGTTAAATAGAGAGCTTAATACAAAAATTAGTCCCTTGCTTCACCACTACAGAGGGTAGAGTGACTGTAACATTGCTACCACTGCTCTTATATTAATTTCTGTCTGAACTGAAACTCAGTGTAACATTTTCTTTTCATTTGGAAGATGCTTTCATCCAAAGGGATGTAAAAGCACCCCTGCCATCAGAGAGAGGGAAATGGGGTAGAAATTGCAGGCCTGGCCTAGTTGGGGTTCCAGGGGATGCACTTTATGGACATTTATATTTAAATTTGACTTCAGTTGGGGGCGGCATTGTGGTGTGGTGGTTAGCACTGTTGCCTCACAGTGAGAAGGTCCTGGGTTTGCATGTTCTCCCCGTGTCCACTTGGGTTTCCTCTGGGTACTCCTGTTTCCTCCCACAGTCCAAAAACATGTACAGAGGGGATTAGGGTAATTGGCTACTCTAAATTGCCCGTAGGTGTGAATGTGAGTGTGCAGTCTGTCTCTGGGTGTTGACCCTGCGGTGGATTGGCGACCTGCCTAGGATGTACCCTGCATCTCGCCCAAAGTCAGCTGGGATTAGCTCCCCCCCTCCCCCCAGCAACCTTGAACAGGATTAATTGGTAGAAGAGGAGTGAGTGACTTCAAATTATCAAATGTATTCTTCATCAGAGGTAAAAGTTGACAAAGCCTTTATTCATGTCTGCTTTATACACCCTGCATTTGGAAACACACACATACGGAGTGGACATGATTCAGGTCTGTCGTTGATGAAAAAATGGAGTGGTTCTTAAAAACACTAGCACCGCTCCTGAGTAGCACACAGCAGAAAAGTGTCACGAATCCAGACAACGCCTCAGCCATCTGTGACTGGGCATCCAGTGAACAAAACCAATGCCAGGTCTCTGCGTGGGAAGGATGGCATACTCTATCCCCTGTCGTTTCCAGTGACAGTAACCAGTTGCGACTGCCTCTGACCTCATGTATGTGGAAGATGCCGGATAGCACTTTCCTCTGAGCATGTTAAGCTGCCCTGTGATGCAGCGTGAGCAGTTCAACAAGATGCAGTGGCTACCTTCATGTTAGGAAGCACATGTTAGCCTTCAATCTACACAGATGGTAGCTGCCGTGCGATAGCAGGGAGCTGGCTAATGGGTGTGAAATGGGGGGGGTTTACAAAAGAAAACAGCAGTTGAAAAAAGCCATGGGCATTCTGAACTTTTAGCATGCATCTTTTCCAGAAAAGTACATTTAAGAGTATTCTGCAGTTAATCTTTCCTTATAAATTTAATTATACTCTTCAATCTGACTTGCACTGAAATCAGGCACTGGCAGATGCCATCAATCAACCGCCAATACTATCCAGCTATTCAGTTCACATAAGCATGAGTCGTGATGATGATGATGCAACCAGTCCTAAATATTCTCACATATCGTGACAGCAGATGAGATCTCAGAAATCTAATTTGATGAGTCACATATTTGGCTAACCATCAGATCGACAGTTTCTATAACAACCAGAAAAAGCCCTTATCTAACTGCTGTCTCTTATGGACAATTGTGATATTAATAATATCATTGTATCCATCACCTTGCAGTATGTAATGTCACAATGTCTGCGCATTGCACTGTTTTCGTGTTTATATTGGTATAAAACTTAAAACTTCATTGTATCCATCAGCTTGCAGTGTAAACAATGTCACAGTGGGCACTGCACAATTTGTGTGTTCATATTAGTTTAACCCTGCTCTGATATCATGAAAAAAGTCACATTTTTCGGTTTTCAGTTTGACCCCATGGTGAAAAACATGCTATATGAACAGAATAACACCACTTTATTACACTATTTTGTTTTCCTTGAAATAATATGGTATGACAATGTGTTATAAAATCCAAATAATATTGCATAACGCTTCATGTGCGAGTTTGCATTATTTCACCTCGCTGTAG
>JAQMCW010000003.1:8501852-8513162 GCA_030068335.1 Chrysichthys cranchii
CATTTGTTATGTTATCTATGTTCTGTTGTGAATAAAATATTGGCTCATGTGATTTGAAAGTCTTTTAGTTTTCATTTGGTTCAACTTTAAAGAACATCCCAACTTTTCTGCAATTCGGGTTGTATATAACCAAGGCTACATATAGCTATCAGGAAAAAATCATGATTGAAACAGGGAAGAATAAAATATTCAAAAAATGGTGTGGAGATATCAAGATTAAGATTTTAGGGTTAACATTAAGCTTTGAGTCTTAAGGTTAAGGTTAGGGTTTGTCTGTTCATTTGGTCAGTTTTAATACTGTGAATCATCTTACAAATAGGTTTTTTGTTGTTGGTGAAGATGATGATTCCTCCATTTTGGAGGACAGAGGCGTTCATATTACAGGTTACTTGTAATTATGAATGTGAACCTTCAAGATACTCCATGAGGCTTGTAATGTGAACGTAGCCTAAGTGGCTTAAACCTGTTCCAGCATCACAATGCCTGTGTGTACAAAGCAAGGTCCATGAAGACATGGTTGGCGTGGAAAAAACTCGCGTGATCTGCACAGAGCCCAGACCTCAACCCCACTGGACGAATTGGAAAACTGGGTGCATGGCACTGGCCCTGCTCTCTGGGTATCAAGGACGGCATTGTTTTCTCCCCTATCAGTAAGTGTCTCTTGAAGGAAGCATGAGCTAGTCCTAAGATGCCTGGGTGGTAGTTGTTGCGTGATAGGTGAGAGATTTGGGCACCGACTAAAATTAGGGAGTAAAATGAGGTAAAAACATTTGCATTGTTTGTTCTTACTTGAGCACAAAGGTTGTTTCTGCAGCTTCAAAAACAAGTCATTCAGCAAGGGTCCATTTATGCAAATCCCCATGCAAATTTGTGTCAGGATGTAATGAATGTCAAAACATTTGTAATTCAGCTGATCCACACACCTGTCTTAATGGTCTCCTGAATGTCCTTGCACTGCTGAGTTTAATCTGCTCTAGTGTTAGTGTGTGTGTGTGTGTGTGTGTGTGTGTGTGTGTGTGTGTGTGTGTGTGTGTGTGTGTGCGTGGTTGGAGAAGATCAGCAGAGCAGTCCTTCTTCACGTGAGTCTGAGGGTGAGAGGGTATTAGGGGAGAGGTGAGCAACAACTGTTGCCCCAGGTTACTAAGTAACCAGGGCGATTGCCTCCCTCCTCGAGGCCTCTCACACAACCCTTCAGCTCCACATCCACCAGCGTCCTCTCTCTGAGAACAATCTTCAATTCCCAGCTCGGCTGCGATGTGTTTACAACAGCGATTAGTGAAATATGCTGGTGTAGTCCAAGAGTCAAACGACAGTACATGTGTCCGAGGATGTTCATTTGACAGAAAACAATGTTGTCTCAATGGGTGTGGATTACAGGAGAAAATGAAGTCTAATAGAAATGAATTAAAGCAGTATGGTGTGTTCTTTTGACCAGATATGTGTGGCAGACATGATGAAATTCTGACATGTTTTTCTGCAAGACTTTTCCCCCCCTCATTCACAAGTTATAGCATTTTACACACTGTAAACATCCAGAAGTGAAAGAGACGATGCTGCATTTACTGATTTCTTTTTCGACTCCAGAGGAAAAAAACACCCCCAACGTATTGATTGTCTAAAAGCAACCGCTAGATAGTGCTTTCACTTGCACTTAATTTAATATGTACTAAATAAAATTAAAAACATCTATATCTGTATCGATATCCAGTATGATCTCTATCTACATTCCATGATTATGAAAAACAGTCTTTATATACTTCTTTAAAAGGTGAATCATGTTTATGGATTATTACAATTCATTATATTTGCATTATAACCTAGATTTGGAGACTTCCATTACTCTGCTGTCACTTGAAATGATCTTAAACCTGTGTTAGTTAAATGTACCTGTACATCATTAACATGATTTAGATACCAAGGGATGGATGTAGTGGTATTGTGCTCTCCATACTTCTCCTGTGAGGTGGATGCCAAGGAAACAACAAACACCTTGCATGCCAAACCACTCGAACAGATCGGTATGCACAAGCCTGTCTCTTCTGTATTTGTTTACTGACCTTGAGTGCATGAGAGGCACTGAAACAGGGCGATCAGGACTCCTCACTGTGACTGTGGGACACACAACACCACCAAGCACTAACTTTGATCAGCTAATTTCTATGCACCAGGCCTGGGAGTATGGGGACAGAATTTAATCTGCGTCTCTCCAGATGAATTTAGGGTACAATTTGCAGACCTGTGAGGGGAGAAATATAAGCACACCCATCAAAACAACGGGGACGTTTTCTAGACTTTCTGGAGCTGCAGGCCTGGAAGGCGCTGTTAAGTTCTCAATTTCGATTCAAAAGATGATGATTACTTTTCTGTAACAGCACTGACCATCATTCAGATTATAACACAAATCATAGGTTTATATTAATGCATCTTCTCAAACATTTCTGTTCCTATACTACATCATTACATCACTGGCATTTGGCAGACGCCCTTATCTAGAGCGACTTATATTTTTACCTCATTTACACAACTGAGTAATTTGAGGTTAACGGCCTTGCTCAAGGGCCCAGCAGTGGCAGCTTGGTGGTGCTTGGATTTGAACTTCCAACCTTCCGATTAGTAGCCCAACATCTTAACCCCCTGAGAGCTACCCCCTGCCCTGCAAGAGCTCATTCACTGAGACTTCTACGGAGGATGCTATTATTCTAAAGCTATTTTAGCAAAGACTTTGGACTAGGGACTAGACATAATGTAAGACTCACCCATTCATCCATCCATCCATCCACCCACCCACCCTTTGACTGCTCCGGATCATTGGTCATCACCAGCATGTTTTGATTTGGAGGTGTTTACGTTAGAATCCCTTCCTCAGTTCCTCAGTTCAGTTCCTCTCCATCATTTATCCAGCACTAGGACTGCATTGACTTGTGCAATCTCAGCGGCTGGGGTTTATCATGTGAGCATTCAGCTATGGCATGACCGGGATTCGGACTCGTGAGCTTCTGATTATAGGGTAAACGCCTTCCCCGTTGCACCACTTGGGAACCCAATCTAAGACTAATAACAAATGAAATCAAAACATGCTGTTATATAACATAGGAATATGCATAATCCTTGATATGATGATGCTTTTTGTAAGAAGTTGCATTCTGCAACATATAATAAAGAAGCCTTTAGTGTCAGTACTTACCGTCAGTAAGTTTTGACCTTTAGGACAGACAACTTACCGGCTTCTCGAGAAGACAAAACAAGGTGCATTCATTTTTTTAAAATAAACATTAAGAAAGAGAAAAACATGAGGAGTGCTAGAATATAATGAGAACAGGAACTAACTTGTCTCACTGATGTTGTAATCTACAATATTAAACCTTACCTTTTGATTATGGAAAATAATCAAAAAAATAAAATAAGTTGGAGACTGGAACTCCATTACATGTTCAGCCATATCACACAAAGTCAGCGTTGATTTACTTTTTTTCTACAACAGCATACCTGCTTACATGATGCATGCAGATGTGCAAGCGTTTTCATTTGTCTAGGATTTGGTTTTCCTCTGGATTTCTTCATGTTCTAGTACATAAAGTGAAAAGTCTTATTTATCCCTAAATAAATACTCATTACTAAGAAATCAGTATTTCTTCTTCTGAAGGTTTTGCTTCCAAACCCTTGATTCAATCTCTTGAATGTTGATTATTCAAATATGTTCAAATGGAGTTGGTGTAAATTTGTCAGTAGCACCTAACCAGAAACAGAATAGCAGGGCTTCATGAATGAAAGGTTTTGGCCATGATGCACAGGTTCAGATATTGGTGTCTCAGGAACAACTAGAAGTTTTACCGCTCCATGGGACACACTTACAATGATATGTGAGCGGAACGGTCTGACAGTGCCACCCAAGCTGCAGTTAACGCAGCCAGACATGAACTCATGAATGAAAACACCAAATAGGCCCAGTGGTGTTGTCACGCCTTGGATGAAATGCTGGGATGTAATCGAGCCAATCTGCTTACGTGGACTTTTTTCTGTATTGAATATTAACGGTCCCAACTGCATCAAAGCACAGCACTACTCCAGAATAATAACGTCAACAACAACCAAAACAATACAACCGAAATGCGGCCAAGAGCAGCTCACACTGCCACTATTTGGAAATTATGTAACTATTTTCTGTTTATGTTCCAGGAACCTGGACAAAGTGTTCACATTAGCAAAGCAAACACATTTCTACAGGGTCAGGAAGAAAAGGGCTTGCACAATAGGGCACCACTGACACATGCAATACTGTACAAGCATTTGGGAACACTTTGAGGGTTTTTTTTTTCTTTTTTTCTAGTGAGTAAGGTTTGCTCAAGTTGTCAGAAGTCCATGTTGTACAACTGAGACTACAACGAGGGGAACACAAAGATCCATTCCATTGCTTTTGCACAGGTTATTATTGGCACAACATTACTATTTTCATTATTAATGGTATCATTTATAATTTTGTTTTACTACGGCCTTTGAATTTTTATTAAGCTGTCTTTCACCCAAAAGACATTTTTTCACCTTGAAAAAAAAGAACTAGAATCCTTGAAAGGACTTAAAAGGTAATCTTGTTAAAGAGGAAGTTGTGCTCATTTTAGCAGCACTTCATCTCAGGGGTCAGAGGTACACCCCCGCCCAAATGACCTACTGGACACTAAATAGGCTATGGCTGATTCAATTAATCAGTTTCCCTCCTTGTAAGTGATTGGCCAGTTACTCAATGAACCATGTATTAAAAAAGAAAAGAAAAGAACTTGTACTTGCATCTGCAATCATAAAGACTATGATGCTCCGACTCAGCATCCACAGAATACAGTTGGAGAAATGTAATGATTTATAATCTCCCTATCCAGTATCACCCTGAAGAGAACAGGGTTTTTTTTTCCTGAGTCTCTCAGATTGGTCCTTATGTCATCACAGGGAGGTTTCCCTTGCCACTGGCACCTCTGGCCTGCTCATTAGGGATCTAAATATAAGTCTACATTCAGATTTCTGTATAGAAGCTTTGTCACATGGGAACTGAGGCTCAGTTTGTGTTCCACTTCATCCCAAAAGTGTTTAGTGGGGTTGAGCTCAGGCAACAGTTTGGGGAAGGCTCACATTTGGGTGTGAACATCAGGCATCCACATACTTTTGGCCACATAGTGCATGCATCTATCTATCCATCCATCCATCATAACACTAACACACAGTATAACAGTCTATTAAAAATAACACTATTTATGTATATGGCAAGTGCATATTTTGCATAGTTTTATAGATAAATATAAAGAAAAACAAGCCTGTATGCCATATATAAGTATGGGTTATAATGTGTGTATAATATAAGAACTATGAGCCAGTAATAGAACTTGCACGCATGTACTGCCTTCAAATGCTTTTCAAGGATTAAAACGCACGCACACACACATGCACGCACACACACACACACACAGCCTGTGGTGAACAGGTTATTTCAGCACGGATCATTGTGTCCGCTACACCAAATGTCTTTGCCAGCACTACATAGCAATATTTTATAGAGTGAACTATGCGATGGTAAATTATTTAGCATAGAAAAAAAAGTCTAGTGGCAGACAGTTTATCTGAATAATAAAATTACATTTAGCAATGACTATACTGCATGTAGTTAAATGGGTGGAAGTAAAAGTACAAAAAAAATAAAGTGTTGATATAAAAAGTATATTAAAAAAATGTGCTGATAGAGATTTGGACGTATGCAAGTTGGAAATATCCCAAAATAAATAAATAAAAATCTGAAACCAAGAGTAGGAAGCAAGATCTATTTTTGCCTGTACTGCCTCACTTTAAATGTTAAAAAAAGAACTTTCATGTATTTGGATGAGCGTGCTGTTCTGAGCTGAAATAATTCAGCAAAGCTCTACCTCTGCGTTCGGCCATCCTGATGGTCTTCTAATATACAATTATAATACTTCATAACATAATAAAACATGGAGTGTCAAAAGCCTGGTTTGAGGCTTGAGAAACAGCTGAGATGATGTGTTGGATGCGCTCAGACATTCCATTAAATCTAGAACAAAATTAAAAAAAAAAAAAGGAAGACCTATAATGTTTGTGTCCCTCATTCTAACAGTTCTGCTTTCTTGGTCAATGTTTTTCCACTAAACCACGACGACGATATATATATCATGTTTTCTTGGATTGGCACACTGACCTCATTAAAAGTACAAAATACTATGACCTCAAGCGCAAAAAGAGCAACAAAAGTGTGTAAATATGTGTATGACCACTGAATCATTCCTGCCTAATGGAATAACAACTCTCCCAGATGTCACACTATACCTAATAATTAGCAGTTAGCAAAGGTGTGCACTCCATGAATTGAGCTTGAAGTTCAGGAGGAATCGTTTTTTTCTTCGCTGATAATCAGAAGAAAATTCAAGCTTGGGTTTTGATTTGACGTTATGTCTGGAAAAATATCACAGGCTGTCAAATTATTATTAAGAAAGTTACTATGCACATATTGTTTTCATTACACTTTCATGCTGGTTGAGTCCCAAGCATCTGGCGCTTTGACAGAGCAATGAATATTTAAACAGGAAAGTCAAAAAGAGCCGCGCTCTATTGGACCCATAAAACCTATTTCTTATTCATGTTCCCTGACGTGGGGACACTGTGTCCTAGCTCTTTATATCACATTAGATAACCTTATTCACTCTCTGTTAGCTTCCAGCTATATCAGCCTTTAAAAAAAAAAAAATAAAAATCACAAGTTCCTTTCATAATTGTATTAAAGTTTATGTTAGCTCAACAACTTTATAGCTTTGTGGTACTGTCTGGATAAACTGACAGACCTTAAACGCAACCCTGCAGGACATGTGTACAGATTCCTGAATGGCTTACAAACTTCAGGAATTCTTTCTTTCTTGCTTTATTTTTTTTATTATAATCCCACTTCCACGCCATTGCATTGTAAAAAGTCTGTACCGAGCCCCACACTTTTCTGCGCCGTAATCTCCCGAAACATCAGGAAGATTACCAACTCATTTACCGTACTCAAATGTGCGTGAACGTTACCCGTAAATGTGGGATTGGATACAGGTTTTGTGAATGGCAACAATGACTTCCCCATATATTACCTGTGGCATGCAGTAACCAGAATGCGTTGCATAACTGCTGCTTTTATTATAAGTGGATTAATGCTGAGAGCGAGGCGCCAAGATTAACCGCACAATAGGTGCCTAAGAATTTGGCTGTCGTAGTGAATTCCAGCAGGAAAAGTGTTCCCAAGATTGGACAAAGGAAGTAGAATATAAGTGAGCACAGTGGAATATCACATCTATACTTCAGTGTGACGTTAAGGACGCAGGTTTGCATTGTCTGTGACTGGTTTTACCTTTGTGAGAAGCGTACTATGATAAGTGTGTACGAGAACAACACAGCCAAAGACCCACAATAGTGGCGTACATGGGTCACTGATGTTATCTTCAGCATGTACAAGTGCGGGTTAAAGTCCAGAGCTGATTGACTGGACTACCAGCTCCTATCCTGTCAGTTAACAACCAGTGCACTAAAAAACAAAAAAAATCCTTGAAGCTACTGAGTGGCAAAACAGAAAACAGCTTGCCTTATCATCTGGAGCTCGCACGTTCAAATCGTAACAATACCACACCCAGTTACTTGTGGCCGCGAGTCCAAGAGAGCAAAGTACTTTGGGTGGAGGATACACATTACTCTCTTTCCCCTGTCAATTACAGTGACAGCAGCCAATCATAGATGCGTGTGACCTCAAGGATGCAAAAGAAGGCAGATATTGCTTTCCTACATATGCGTTAGGCTGACCTCTGAGGCCACAAGAGGCAGTTGGATGTCTTCTTGTGTCTTGGAAGAAGCATGTAGATCTTAATTATCCCAATCTTATCACAGACAAGACTTGTGAAGAATGCAAATGCTGTTTAGTTTTTATAATGGTTATCCAAAAGCAACCAGCAGCCATTTTCACTTCATATTGCGTAGATTCTCTACACTCTCATTCCTAGTGGGCGGCCATATACTTTATTCATTACGAGTTATTGCCACAGTTTCTCTAGGATCCCATTTGGAGAAATATGGCAACACAAATGGCATCGTTAACTACAGAGTCTATGTAAAAATACTAGTTAAGCATGAACGCTATATGGCCAAATGTTTGTGGACACCTCACCTATCACACCCATATGCACTTCTCTTCCAGACTACTTGTTTCTCCCTTATTGTTATAACAACTTCCACTCTTCTGGGAAGGCTGTACGCTAGATTTTGGAGCATGTGTGTGGGAGTTTGTGTCCATTCAGGCACATGTGCATTAATGTGAGGTGAGGAGGCCTAGGGTGCAATTAGTTCTAAAGGTGTTTAGTACCCCAGTGGGGTTGAGGTCAGGGCTCTGGCAGGCCTCTTAAGTTCTTCCGCTCCAGCCTTGACAAACCCCAACCTGATGTTGTGCATAGGGCCATTATCACGCTGGAACAGATTTGGGCCTCTTGGTTCCAGTGTTGGGAAACTGCAATGAAGCATCCTATTCAACTGTGTGCTTCCAGGTTTATGGCTACAGACTGGGGGAGACCCTCACATGGGTGTGATGATCAGGGACTACTAACCCAAGAAAACCAGGCGCGGTGAGAATGACCTGGATACTTTCTCAGGCACACATGCTGAGACCTTCAAGAAAGTCACGTAGTGATGTATGCCATCACAGAGTTCTCGAGTGTATTCCTGTTCACATCAAAAATACATGATTTCCACCTTGCTGGTGGTGTGTATACAGGGTAACTGTTACACACTAACAAGGAGAGTGTCAGGATGAAACGGATAGAAGAAAATATGCTATGATAAGGAAACTCTTATCAAGTCATAGCTTTTTTTTCAGAGCCCATTTAGATATATATGTGGGATAAATTGTTTCTCTAGAATCATACTGCACAAAAGACTACAAATTAACGACTAAGCAGGACAACGGGAGCATAACGTGTATGAGCCAAGTGGCATACCATACAAAGGCTAAAGTAAAACTGCAAACTCATAGAGTTCGTAATAAATAGCTATTTATATGTTTATATGTAAAAAGAGAGAGAGAGAGAGAGAGAGAGAGAGAGAGAGAAAGAGAGAATTGTGGCATCCTGTCAGTATATGTGTTTGATCCAGAAATGAAAAAACCTCCTCATATAGTTTTATTCAATTTCATATCACAGGGCCGTGGAATTCCTGTTTCTGATTGGTCAGAAGGGGTTTATTCATTTTGCTCTGACAGGAACTTCTAGGCAAAACAAAAACTTATATATATTACAGTGGTATATAAAAGGAACGAAAATGCTTTTATAGGAAAATAATTCAATCAAGCGCGGGGAGGCAATAACCTGAATGACTTCATTAAAAAAGCGATTAAAATGATTTAACAGCATCAGCCATTGGATTTTATGCTTTATTTAAAACACTGAAGCAGTACAGTAAAAAAGTCATTTCAGTATTGCATCCTTTTTCTGTGGTATCTATGAGCATTTGTTTCAGGCATAAGTAACTCTGTGTTTACTCAGTGCTATGTTGAGTCATAAAACATAACCACAATTCTTCCCCTCAAAAAATTAACCCTTAGCACAGAGTTACAGTTTTAGTGCTTTATTTACACATACATTTCCTTACAAGTTTTTAAAAAGCATTTTTACAAAAATGCATCTTTCACATAAATGTTTATCAACCACCCAAGTTAGATGGCCATTAGAGGGGACATATTAATACGTCTTTATTTCTTTATTTCCCAAAGCAATCGTGGTGGAAATCCTACAGAAAGACGCAGTAGATAGTATGAGAGTACTGATCCAAGTATATCACAACCTCAAGCTATAACGCTTCTAAAAAAATAATAATAATAAAATCAGGCTCTATATTCATTATCCAGTCACACTGATCTAGGCTCAGCTTCAGAAACCTGTATGGCAACCTCAACTGTAAAAAGAAACTGCAGACATCAGCATAAAAAGAAGGAAAAACTCCTCCCGTCCCCACCTGTTTTATCACACACAGTAGGTCAAAGGGTGAACACAGGACGTTTCCGCACTAGTTAACTAAGAGCGATGGGGTGGGGAAATGAATGAATGGATGGTTGGATGGATGACTGGATGGGCACATGAATGCGTCACCTGTGTTTGTGTAAGTGGTGACCCTAATGGTGCCTCGTACACCTGTTTATGTGGCTGACCACCTGTCGCACATCAGCTAGCTTAGTGTGTAACGCGTGCTAAATGGCCGCGTTGCAGATTCGTGCTTCGTTGCACGTCAGCACCGGCACATTCCCGTAACTTATATTATGCACAGCACAACAACCATGATTCCTCTTTACAATAAGTAGCAGCTACAGACACTAAAGGCCACATACCAATAGCTTGTCTTTAACAAACTTACCGTTTCCCCCAACTTTAATTATCCCAGAGTGGAGTTGGGATTGTCATAGCAACATGGCTATGTTTTACAAGCATGGTTTATTTTATTGGATTGATCAAAACAAGTGCAATAAAAAGTGTTTCCACTGAAAATATGAGCGTGCCATAGGTTTTCATTGGATACACTACAGACATGGCTCAACCTAGTAATACTGGAAATAATTGGGTTTGGTTCTGGCTCTTGAAAGGATCGCATATGCAATCGGCCACGACACGGTGACCTTTTCACAGCAGGACTAAAACGGTACTGCCTCTTTACGAAGATGTAAACTATTAAGCCAGGAAGGCAAGAAAAGTGATAAATGAAACACAGGATTAACACTGGAAGTGATTGCAGAGTTTTCTCATTTAAATAATAATAATAATAATAATAATAATAATAATAATAATAATGAATATCTAATAATCATCAGTTGTTTTGTCATTTTCAGACAGTATTCCTTTAACCTCAGGGAAGTCCAAAGCTGGGATAATGTCGTCATCGTGAGAGTTTTTATTGGCCTCAGTGGGTTTTTGTAAGACAGACTTTTGACAGTAGCATTTGGATACACGTTGTTTATAAAATATTTGAGGCTCATTTAGAACTATGCCGTTTTTTACTATGAGCTTAAACCTGTTCCTGATAAGTTGTCCCCCTGGCCATCCTTGACATAGCTCTATGCTCCATGATAGGTCAATAACATGACCGGACTTTGTTTAAATGACAAATCTCTGAAAGTAACAAATACAAATCCATAAAAGAGGGCCTTGTTAAGTTTCTCTAAAGCAGTGATTCTTAACTTTTTTGGGCGCAACCCAAATTCAGGTCCGGTGAGTATGTCGTGACCCAACCAAATTTAGCCGACCGGGGTGGGGTGGG
>JAQMCW010000003.1:8582928-8596226 GCA_030068335.1 Chrysichthys cranchii
GAACAATATTTGAGAGTAATGGGTCTTTTGTGTATGTAGAAAATGTTTCAGATCTTTGAGTTCAGCTCATGCAAAAAAATGGGAGCAAAACCGAAAGTGTTGCGTTTATATTTTTGTTCAGTATATATACGCTTTTCATTTTGCGGGTGTCTGTCTAACCCAAAATATGGTCACCCTAGTAGAAACCTTCTGATGAACTAGATTTAAAAGCAAACCCTTTCTTGTTTTGCTGACACTCAGTAGTGGCATTTTGCTGATTACAGTAATACAGAATGTTAGATATGAACGCATTGTGAAAAGAAGTCTTTTAATCATGGCAGAGCATTCTGAGCGGTGCCTCGAGACTATTAGAGACAGGTTATAAAAAAATAAATAACAGTAAAATTTATAATGTCCACAATCCAGAAGCATGGATACTAAAATATTTAGTTGAGACTCACAGATTAACAGAACTAGTGACATTTTCTCATATAAACTCCAGACAATGTTTGGAGAAACAGGTTGCCGTATAACACAACAGGAGACTGTCCATGTCAGATGCATTCTCACCTGCTGAAAATACTCCATTCAGTTTAGGCCAGAGGTGGCACCTGGGTAGTGCATGCAGCAGGCAGGACATGGCGCAAAGAATTATGCTGCGGAAATAGCAGTGTTTTGTTTACACTGTTGGCCCTTATCCACAGAAGTTCCCAAATCTTGTTGTCTCTCCAGTTGGACATTTTCAAAGCTAGCTTCATGTAAATGACCTTTCTTATACACCCTCTGAAGTTTATTGGACGTTACACAGGCTTCGCACTAGGGTAAAGTCCGTTTAATGTTCAGTCCAACTGATTCAGACATTTGTGTTCTCACATAAAGCTCCTCCAGGTAACAGTCTAGATAAGGTCAGGGTTGCAGTGCATATATGAAAGTGCCTTAAGTCATTTAGACCAGAGGTTCTCAAAGTTTTTCTCAGAGTTCTCAAACCCCGTGGGTCTCTGAAGCATAGCTGTGTGTGTGTGTGTGTGTGTGTGTGTGTGTGTGTGTGTGTGTGAGAGAGAGAGAGAGGTTTTAGTTAACATAATAGTGTGGAATGTTCAGGAACTAAAAGCTCTGTACAAGCAGCTTTAATAATAGCCAATATATTATTGTACATGTTTAAATAATGTTCCTGAAATAAATCAAAAATATATGCCCTAACTAAGGGGGTCTGTGAAATTCATTTTCCAGTTAAAGCGGACCTTGACATGGACAATAACAGCGTTTCCTGATCGGGACCTCAAAGTTTGCGATATGTGTCATTATCATGCTCTGGAGTGCTAGCAGGTCTAATCCTTGTTATTTCAGTAGCTCATGAGTGAACCTTTAAAGGCAGCAGGGGTGTCAAATTCAGGTCCTGGAGGGCCGCAGCTGTTTCCTCTCTTCTAATACACTGTACTCGACTCCTCATGGCTTCGGTAATTAGCTGATGAGCCGAGCAGAGTGTGTTAAATGAAGCAGAATGCTAAACTATGCAGTGCTGTGTCCCTCTAGGACTAGAAGCTGTCTAGACCTCAGTGATAGCATTCCTGCTTAAAAGAGTACTTAAAACAGTACTTTCAACTGACCCACTAGTTTCTAGATTCCTGACAGGGTGTTTGAATATTCCCACCGTCCCACTAAAAACTGCAGTGCCATGGGACTCGAGTGCCAGCTCGTGCATACGAAAGCTAATTCACTGAGAGGAAGTGAGAGACCTGTGTTGGGCCGCAGGCTATACAACCCCTAGCAAAGCCTTCATCTTCTCTAAGCAAGGATCCCCACTGAGAATAGCTTTCATTCCCCACTCTCTATGATCTCTCATCAGTCTGACCTACAATCCCTCTTTCTCTCCATGAAGAAAGACAAAACCCTCCTTTTATCCCACTCTCCTTTCCTCTTGCTCAGTAGTCACTTTCAGAAGATGCTGATCTGTGAGAAGAGATCATCAGCCTCATATATTTTCTCAGGATCTAGATGCAGAGATGTCCTCCATTTATCGTGAATGCCTCCCACGTCTGCATTGCGGGATTAAGGCCTTGTGTGTTCATTTATTTCTTGAATTAAATGAGGTTGTTGGGTTGTACAGTTATTTATTCTTACCATGACATGGCAATTAACCTTCATCCCACCACCTTGCTGCTTTTAGTGCTGAACGTTGCTGGCTTCCTAATTGGATGGTTTGTGTTGTGGAGACAATTTCTGTCTGGGTCAAGCAGACAAATCGGTTCATATTACTTTTCCTTGACAAAGTGTAGGTCAATTAGGCCTCCATCAGTCTGAGATGGAATACTCGTTTTTCGGACCAAGAGCAGACGCAACTCAGCGACTTACAAGAACGCTGGTCGCTGGTTGTCCGTGCGTGGGAAACGGAAGAAAATTACTGAATGAGAAAAAAGCCGGATTGAGCACCAAAGTGATCTTTTCGCAAGCAGATTCAGTTTAGGGTAAATAGCAGTACACAGCTTGGCATTCAGCTGTGCTAAATGGAAGCAAGAAAAGCTCAATCCCTGTTTCTTTAGAAAACAGTAAGAAAACAACTCCTGCTAAAGCAGTTTTATTACACCTCATTTTCTTTCCAATTTGTTCACCTGCCAATTCCCACCCACCATCTATCAACAGCTACCAACCAGGCTGGGTATAGACTTACACATGCTTTCTCTGAGACATGTAGCCAGCGAACCACATCTTTTCAAAACAGCTGTTCCTGCCGTGTCACAGGAACCCCGTAACACACATGGAGCACATTGTTCCCAAATACGTTACATAAAATGTGTAATTCAGAGGAAAATTCAAGTGTTACAACACTTTGTTTGGTTGGTCCCTTTTTATCAGACCTAATATTGCTTCATCATGTAATGCAATATGGTGTTTTTTTCCCCATATCTCCCTCTCCTACTTCCAAATTATGGGACTAATCTGTGCACTTAACAATGTCTGAATAGAGCAGATACAGTTTCCTCTGGTTGTCCCTTGACTCACCTCCCTCCAAAGACCATCATGCCATCACAGTGGTGTCAGCGGTGATCCAGGCCTAGGGCTCTCTCGCCTGTAGTGCCGAGTGGCCTCGAGCTGTTCTCAATTACCCCATTTATCATTGAGTCGCAAGGGGAAGCCGGGAGCATGCAGAGCATAGTGACCAACCTTGCTGACCATATGGAAAATCTCTTACCTGAAGCTACTGACACTACAGCTCATTGTGTTTAGATCTACCAAGACTTCCTACACACAACTTTCTCTATACAGAGCTAATCATTCTACCATGATCAGCCTTGTAGATTTATCTCAAAGAATGTACTAACCCGGAGCAATCAGCTATTCCTAGTTTGGTTTGGGCCTGAAACAGGAGGTGGACCTCAAACGTGATTGTGTGTATGCTAACAAACACACTAACCAAATATAACCAAGCCTATTTGTCCTCCCTTTTACTGCACTGTTAAGAGGACAAATATCTATTATGTGGTGTTTACTCATTTCTTTAATGTTTACCTTGAGATAATTAAGGAAAATTACTGATAGAATATGTTTGGATCTCAAAGCAACGCTATGGGTAAAAATGTGAGTGGTTTATAATGACTTTTAAAGCAAACATTTACGTAATTTAAGGATGTGAGTAGACTAATGGATTTTTTTTTTGTTTGTTTTTGCCATATTACAAAATGGTTATTTCTACAATTAGGAGTCTTTTAAGACAGCAGTTTCTCAAACTTTTTTTTTTGCATCCAGGGACATTTTACGTGAAAAATAAGATTTCCTCTGTACAGATTTATGAAAGTTATAACATAATTTTGGCTATTTAGTGTAGCCTGAACTCTCCGGAAAACACATTAGAACACGTTAGGCAGTGCTCTCATGGCTTAGTTTATATACCTATTTTTCTTTGAGATATTAAGGCTTGAATTGTCAAACAAGCCAACTGTAATAACTCGATAATAACGGTAATAACTTTGCTAATAACAGGTTGTTAATTCCACTGCTATGGTGAAATAAAAAATCAAGGAGCCTCTGGATATGCTTCCGAGACACCACTCGGAGACTTTCCGTGGTAGGATATGCAAAATTACCTTGTGCTTTAGAAGAACCACTAACAAATCCAGGTTATTAAGTCGTTGTGTACATTGGTGTGGGAGAGGAAAAGCTCGACGTTTGACTGTCAAGCAAAAGAAGTTCTGAGACAGTAACAAGTACGTGACGGCTTGCTCTGGGCGGAGGCTGTGTAGTCGTCTACTAGAGTAAAGAGGAAGTGTGTCAGCCACTGGAGCGATATCTTACGTCAGTGCTCCTATGACAGGAGACAGATGGAGAGAGAACTCTTAGAAATCTGAATTTTCTGGGAAGAGAAATGTACCGCGCAGGGTTGAAATAGCTTTAACTGTGTTTGATATGTCAAAAAGGCTTCTTAACGAAGAGGAATGAGCAGAGATTAAGGCGCTCACTGAAGCTTATCTATGATCTTTTTAAAATGCTAATGTGCGTTTGAGTTATAGCGTTGAATGTCATGTTCTTCATAAAATTCTCTTTTCCCTTTCTAGTGAGTGTGTAATGTTGATGAATTAGATAGATCCCATGGCTGCAGAAACATGCTTCTGTAAAAGAGAAACTGTTTCACATTCACATTCGAAACAGATGTTTGCAATGATATTTGTAACAGTGCCTCCACTTTGGCCGTGAGGATTTCTAGGTTTTGGGTTTTCTTGTAACCTTGTGACCTTGTGTGTGTAAAACCATAACTCCTCATTACTCCAAAAGGGTGAATTTAAATAGCAATATAGTTCAATTAAAGAGCTAGACCAGAAAGAATGGTTATGCCCTGCTATTAGATGTACACAAAGCATTGTGGAAATAGTGTAATAAGCTCTCCAGACACTCATTCTCACTATGTTTGAACACTCATCCTTGCTGTAATTCAGTTCGATGTGCCCTTAACACAGGGGACAGTCAGCGTAAAGACCTGTAATGATAAGCCAGTGATTTATAACCTTTTTTTAAATCTTTTCCTCCTTTATATAATGCAGAATATATCATGTCTATATACCGAATAATCGATGAATAACTTTAAGCTATGAGTAATAAAAAAAAAATACACGATTTAAGCACCTTTCTCTCTCGGACTGGGTGAGAAAGTTACTCTTTTTCTATAAGATAACAGATCATGTATAAGATCAAATGTAAGTTTTCTTGCATATAATATTAGCCACCGACGTCTGTTTCAACACGCTATATCTCTCAGAAAAACCAGACTTAGAGAAGCATATGGGTGAAGAGGGTGCCTGCACTCCCAACGCTATCCCGAAAGACCAGATGGAATGTCTAAAACAAGCGCCTGCACTATAAATATGTTGGGGGGGGAAAACACACCAAACCAAAAAAAAAAAAAAAAAAAAAACCCACACAATGCCACGCGAGTGCTGGCCTACTCCTGTGGCTGGGTTAAACTGCTGTTTTCACATCCACTACTTACTGTGACTGATTTTAGAGCAAGCGTAAAAACGTTCGCGACTTCTTTCAGCTCCTGTCAGCGTCAGCACGAGCTGTTGTTAAGGCAAGTTATTCTGCTCTCTAGTTGCTCTGTGCTCAAATCCTGTAGGCCTGTTTCATGAATACATATTGTTACTCAGTATCTTGATACAATCTAATAATGGAAAGGGGGAAAAAAAGAAAAGGAGAAAAAATATATTACAGCATGTCGCATAGCAGTCGAGCAGCATCCAATCTCCTCTGGTAGATTTATGACTGTCTGACAAGATGGTGATTGAATGTGGAATTGGGGTGGTTTTGAACATTGCTCTGTGCCTCTTATCACAGGCTGGCATCTTTGGATGAAAGGGCTCGTATTTCAGGGTGTAAAAGCCTTCCGTTACTGGAGCTTGGTCATGACTAGGGCAAGGCAAGAACCTGTGAGAATCAATTAAGCCATCAGGGTGGAGACAGTAATAAGAGTTGTAATGGACAGTCTGGATCTCATGGGGAAATGCACTCTATTCATCACCATGCTGGATGGTAATATTTATCACTGGCACAATAAAGACAGCTGATTGGATGGGTTCCAAGTACCAACTCGGATGCCGGAACATCATACTTGAAGCACTAACTTGCATTGTTTTTGATTTAATAGAGGAGTTCCAGTTCAAAGAATCTTACTTTTGGTCTTTGCTTGCTGTTTTGGCACAAGAATAATACAGTGTGCCTTACACAGGGTGAAACAAAAGCATTAAGACAAGAAATGAACATGAACGTGTGGGATTTCGCCTAGAAACAAGGAAGGAGACCGCAAATCTGGATCTTATCCCATTTGGCATAAGTGTCCCTTTTCTAGTGTTTGGAAAGAGTCAGAGGACCCTGAGGGGGAAGCAAGAAGAGCAGAGAGAGTAGAAGTAGAAAAAGAAAAAAAGAAAAAACCCTTTGGTACTATGTGCATTGCTGTATCCCATCCCAGGTTGCACCATCTGGCGATGATGTGGAAGCCAACGCCTATGGGGGCATCAGCCTTATGGTAGCAGGAAGCACTTGCATGCCCATACAGCATTCAGTAGAACACAGCCTCTAAGGATGGAAAACAAATCGGAAATAAACAAGTCACGCGTCACCCCACAGAACGAAGTGTGGAGCAGCCATCGACGGTGACCTTCTGCAAGCAAATTAATGCCATCGTAACTTATCATTTAGCCGCTTGTGTCTGAAGGGAGAAGCCCATATAGCACAGTGTAATGGGGTCTTGGCATTTGGCCAAGTTCCTCTTGATGGAACATCTTGATGAAAGACATTGATAGCATTTGTGTTTTTTTCTTCCTGCTGTCCGCACAAGTGACTTTGGGTCTCTGAATGGCTAACAGGATTTTTGATTTCGTCTTTGCATTGAAGTAAATAATAGACACTAACTTTCTTAGAGCAAATAATAATAATAATAATAATAATAATAATAATAATAATAATAATAATGTGAATTATGAAGTAAGAGCCATCAGGATTCTTGTTTTGTAGGTAACCTTTGAGTAGGACATCACTGCCATCTGGCCACACATGGGCATCTCTAATCCCTCTGCCACCGTCCTTCACAGTAATTGGAACCTACACCTTGGCACCATCCCCAAACTATGTGATAAACTGTATATTTTTTTCTCTCTCTCTCTCTCTCTCTCTCTCTCTCTCTCTCTCTCTCTCTCTCTCCATCTCTCTCACTTGGTGTTACTTGTTTTTTCCACATGCATTTCTTTATCAACCATTGGAACACTGGAAACATTTTTGCTTCACCAAGTAAAAGAAATAACATTAAAAATTCGAATGGTTTGTTTACTTCTCGCCCTAGTCTACCATCAGTGACCACATACACAAAGCCCTGTCTCCAAGAATCCATGTTCGTTTGGTAGCTAGCTAAAATTCCAAACATATAAACTACTCACATCATAAAAAAAATGCTGATTTTGTGATGCAAGAATCATTTGTAATGCCTAGTAAGAGCGCAAGTTTAGAAGGTGTGTCAGTGTTAGCTAACTTTGCCTGCCTAAGCAGAATGATCCAACTGAAAGTCAGCTAGCTTACACACAGTTGGCTATAAAAAAAAATTGTTTTGATTTGTTGTGGCAAGTATAATTTATTTGGAAATTGTTATATTTCTATTAGGTTTATATATCAGTTTATATTAAGCACATTGATCATGTCTTATTAGTATGCTATGCATTGAGAGGCATGACACAATTTGTGCTTTGTTTAAGGCAAACCAAGAATCACTAGCGAAGTAACTACAGGCTTATGTATAAGCCTGAGAAATGCACAAGACGATGCATGGACAAAGCTGATTTTGTATTGCAAAACATTTGCCAGTTTATAATATTACTGTTAGCATCAGCTGTCTAGGAGAAATGGAGCTAGCTCATTCAGCAACCACTTTCAACTCCTTTAAAACCATTCTACATGTTTTTCTGTCTTCAGCGTTTCTTGGAGCAGAACATACAACCAGAGGATCTAGTGAGTCAGCACTAGATTTCGCCAGATTTGCGTTTCTGAGTAGTAAATGTGGGTATAATATTGACTGACATAAGGGATGTAAAGACAAACAAATGTGCTGTGTGTCCTTTTAATTGTGTCCTATAAGACAGACTCCTCATTAGCCACGTCTTCTGTGAAATGGCTAAATGGGCTACCGCTTTGTTTCTGATGAGCTTGCATTGCATGTCCACAGAGACTGGCCTGGATTTGTTTGTTTACTTATTTCTCAGCCTTTTTTTGTTGTGGTATTTTAATGGACGCCGTGCCTGTTTTCAAAGAGAGAAGCTCATTCCCTGCTGAGCGAAATCCTATTTTAGTGTTAGCTAAACAACAGAAAGCAGAATGGGGCCCTGGCAAAGGATCAGGAATCCAGGGGAAGAGAAACCACAAAATGTTGATGGTAGATTTCTCGTACGTAGCCTCTTTCCCGTCACCGCCGACCTTGGAGGATGGTCATGGTCCACTTGTGCTGAAGACATCACCGTACACTTTTTATGAGCATTTGTTTTGAGTGTTTGCTGCCAGACTTGATGAGATTGAAGAGACTTGGCTTTTGTGTGTTTTGTGTGTATTTAGCCCTGGCAGGTGTGCCTAATCTGCCTTTCTAGTCTGCATCCCACTAAATCCCTTGTGCTTCACACCTTATTTTCATGTTCGTCTGTTTTCCGCTGCATCTGCGCGAACCTTTGTGAGCCTCCCCTGTCTGTCTTTCTGCCTGTGATGGGTTGCGCTTAATGATCAAAGAGCCTTTTCTTCTCCCGATGGAAGATAACAAAAAGGAAAGGTTCAGAAATGAACTGTAATATCTCAGGGTTACATGCGGCTCATGTAGTTCACCGGTCAGCAGTTTGTTTGGTTTTTTTTTCTCTCCTGAGGCAACTTTCCATTTCTTTCAGTACAGTAATCCAAGCCCTTTAGATAACGCTTGCTAAAATCAGTTTTGGCTTAGCCACTCGTCAGAGGAAGACAGGGATGTATCAAAGTGAATTGGACTCATAAACACATTTGATGTGAAATAGATCTCATCGTCTTCTCTGAACAAGGACCTGAAGCTCTCCTTCGGAGTGAGTTTTATCTCAGAGTTTGCCTGGGATCCCGTTCCTCTTTCTTAAACACATTCCCTGTTAGGGAGGACCCTGAAAATCTTCCATGAGCGTGTTACCCTGCGTGCCCTTTTGTGATTTATGGGTGTGAAGCACACACGTGGACCAGGATTTTTTTTTTTTCCCTCAGACAATATCATTAACTAGGCTCAAGAGTGTAAGTGCGCCTTACAAGAGAGTGACGCATAGCCACCTGGGCTCATGGCATTACTTACGAACCATTATAGCTCTCAGCGGGAGCTTTCAACACGGTGTCCCTTCATCTTCAGCTGCCCGTTCGTCTCCACATCGATTTCAGACGGGAGGTCTGTAGCAGACGAGATAGATGGAGGGGTAGATAAAGCAAATGGCAAATATGAATTTCACTTATTATTTTTACGACCTACATCTAAAAGCAATTTATACGGGTGTAGATAGGCTTGTCCGGAGTTGATGGATCACTGGTTGGGTCTCGCGGGAAGTGAATAAAGAGTGTAGAGAAGCTGCGGTTATGTGGAGGGATTAGTTTTCCAATTTTGTATGCAATGAATTGCAAGAAAATGAGCCATCAGGGAAACACAAATAATGCGCTTTATCCCTGCAAGAGCTTTGATTTTATTACATCTAGCAGGCTGTGAATTTTTCTTTAATCTTATCAAGCAAGATGCCTGGAAGGGACACGATTGTAAACGTGGTGATATAAAGGTAAAAGGAAAGCACTCTGTACACTCGCCTTTTTATGAATCTGCTGTAGTGCACTGATCCTGAGAGCACTGATGGAGCTGAATAGGACACACTGACATTGAGTTTCAGAAATGGCTGTGTGGGGGATATGCGAGTGTGTGTGTGTGTGTGTGTGTAGTGGCAGCTCATTGTTCTCATGTCTAATGTGAAAGGGGGTGATCTTGGACTTTCCCAGCGTGTGTGTGTGTGTGTGTGCGCACTATCGGGCTGGGGGCTGTATGCTCTCACAGATTTGTGCATGTGCTAATGAATGCATAGAATATTGATGAGTAGTCTGGGAAAGTTTAGGGGGTCGAAGCAAACATGCTTGGGCTCACTCACCCACACACAGAAGGACACACACATGGACACGCGGATGGACACAGGCACGCACGCACGCACGCACGCACACACACACACACACACACACACACACATTCAAAATGTGCATATGTAAAGTAATTCTGCAATTATTTGAAGCATCCATTATATGTTAGGTCACATGCTGTGTGCACAAGAGCGTTCCAGGTCTGGCTGAAACAGACCACTGCACAGATCAGCTCAGAAACTAAGGGGATGCCTGCCACACACACGCACAAGGTCAAAAGTGATGAAAGAGCTACTGCTTCCAGCTACATTGGTCACGCTCTGATACAAATCCGTTTTCACTAGACAGATTTTATATTTGCACCTACTCACTAGAGCTAAGCATGGCCAACATAACATTAAATCTCATATCTCATCAACTTGATAACCGACTCAGCCTACAAAATGTACACACACACAGATCTCATCAATCCCCTAGCAGTATTTACTCTGCCTTTCAGAGCTGGCTTTAATCCCGTTGGCAAATTTTCTCACATAATTCGTTTCAGCACATTGAAGTATAAACCACAGTTGTGGTCTGTGGCTGCTCTGATTAAAGCCCCAATTCTGGATTGTGACTTACAGATAAAAATCCACGAGAAACCACTTCACTACCTCTTCAGTCCGTTCATTATCTGAAACGAAAACATCATGTCATGTATCTCGCATGAGGTCCAAACACAGACTGCTCGCAGAACACTGAGCCTTTTGTATAATTGTTGCCTAAAGCAAAAAAGACTTAAATGATCATTTCTACCAAATGATCTAATGCTGGTTGAACATTTTATAGGGAATAAAATGAGTCACGAGAGTGTGAAACACTTGTTTTTAACATCTGGCTTCTAGTTAGGATAAGTCAGTTTAACATAATTGTATTGAAACTGCAGGCACTTACTGTTACCCAGGGAGTCTTTGGCTGTGGTTCGCTTCTACGCGAATTAATTTCTCCCTTCTTTTCCCATGATTTTTGGCGAACTAAATTGCATCCAGATGTTTCGTGCACAATTCTCCTGCACACTGGACTGAATTAAAGTATTGTTCCAGATGTGGGACAGGGATACCTTAGGTAAGACTGGGTTTTGTTTTATAATGTCTCAGAGCCCCTGAAAGGCAGTGAGTAAAGACAGCTATGAAGAGCGTAGATGGAAATGTTTATGATTCTGCAACATGATGTAATACCTGAGAAGGTTTACATCTATGGGACCTTGCTTAAGTATTCACACTCTGTGAACTTGTCCCTTTTTGTTTGTATGGAATTGGAATTGATACAAGGACTGATTTTTATTGTGATGCAAAGCTTCGGTAAAGAAAAAAAAAAAGCACAAGTGTTGTGTGAGCATTCACCCTCTTGGGAACGTACGTAAAACCACTTTTGGCTCCAATTCATTCAGATATTCATACAGACTTCTGGGATATGTCACTATCAGCTTTGCACATCTGGATCCTGAGATTCCACCCCACCCCACACACTACACTGAAATACAAGTGTGTGTTTGGATTTGAGTCTTAAATCAGCCAACTTCAAAATGGCTGAATATTCCTTTAAATGCCGAGCATGTAGTGCATGCAAGACACTGCTCCATGTTTTGAGAGGCAAAGGCATGAGCTCCTCACACTCTAGTGGCAGTGAGCTATGCGGATGTCTTAGTGCACATGCATTTTTGTGGCTGTTAAGCTGATAGGAGAACTCTTGTAGGATGTAGTGTAAAGGTGCGCTGTTCTCCCCTTATCCGAGGGGTTGTCGGCATCTGAGCACAGAGTGTTACTGAAGAAGTGGGAGGGATCTAACTTCCAGCGTTCTGCAAGGCTCAATCTGCAACGGGATTAATTAGCTGTTTCGACTGGTGGGTTCAGAGATGTCAGGGCATCAGCACAAGGCCACTGAGATGGAAGAACAGCACAGGCAGATACTCAAGTATGTGTCAGTCTGCCTGTAAGTGACAGAGAAATACAAAGTAGCATTCTGCTTGATCCTTTTGTACTTGGTTGCAGAAATGTAGAGCTCTCGGGGATGAATGAAAAGAGACTTCTAGATGGTTGGAAATATTTAATATTGTCTCTCTGAGTATTAACCCTTTATGGGGCGAAGAAGTATACAGTATATGATCATTTCAATGGACATCCAAAATGGCCTCCCCATGCCTCTCCGTGAGTCTGTGAGGCTGTAGGACCACATGGGTAGCTCCCATCCTCAAATAAATATTCTTTTAAGTTTATATGTGCTTTTGTATATACGTACGTACACACATACATAAATACATACATACATACGTACACACATACAGTTTTTGGAAAAATTTTACAATACAGTGTCCATATGTGGTATCTCTACCGACCTTGATTTGCAACATAAAAAAAGAAAAAAGTCTTTTACTATCCTCCGATAACACTCTAGAGTTAAAATTTTGAATTTCCAAGTATTTCAATCCGTGCCCTATAAAGGGTTAATTGAAGTCATGGAAAAATGATTTCCAGTCCATTATTGCATATTTTTCCAGATGTAAAACTATTGATTAGGTTTGTAGTCCCCTTCTCAAGTAGAATTGGTATTGTGCTGTTCAGATAGTTTATATGTCCATAATGACATTTTTGTGGCTTGAAAGAAGAAAACTTAAGCTAGAGAAGTGGACTGTGTGAATCTGTCACAAATCCCCGATTTCAGCCTTTGGTGTGGATTAGAATGCATCGAGTGATCCTTTTGTGTTCACGGCATATGCTTAGTTTTTATTCTCGTCCTGTTGACTACCCTAATGTGTTCACCTGTTCTGTGTCCCACCTTGATTTGATCATTTCTCCTGAGCTTTGTTTTCAAGTTCTAATTGTTGACCAACACTCATCATGGTGCCCCGTGCCTCTTTATTCTTTATTTATGATTCTTTCTGGATAGGCCTGTGATCATCTTATCTGCCTGTGTTGTGACCCCCACCATGGATTTTGACCTACCAAAGCAAACATTGAGTTTTCACCCATGTCGTGCCTCGTCTACTATAGTGCACACTATGTAGACACACTATGCAGACACACTTGTGAAACAAAAATCTGTTTCCCATTTATCATGAAAAAAGTTGGTTTTCTGCCTCTTGTTTCTTTTAGTAGCCATGGCCTTCCGCTAGCCTGCTAACATGGCGAAACTTATGCCTGGCC
>JAQMCW010000003.1:8606805-8617698 GCA_030068335.1 Chrysichthys cranchii
TTTCTGTCAAAAGAGAGAGTTTGTCAGAGAGGTCCGCACCTGGTGGAGGCAGCAGCACTTTGTCTCTGAGCTCCGTCCAGCTGCGACACCCCGCTACACAAATACTGAGGTCCGGCTACAGATAGCCGCCGCTGAAGCTGTTCCGTAAATAATCACAAAAAAAAAACCACGGTAATGCACTGTACAGTACACCGATACACAAGTTAACTCCGTGAGTTGCGGAAGAGAGTGAGGCATCATGCGAGGCGAGTGATCCGGGCATCGTCCGCGTAATTCCGGGTGTCTTCCCTGTACTTCTGGGCATCGTCTGAATGTCCGCATACGTCATACGCTGTTATGCTGGCCTCCCTGAGATGCCTGCCCGTGAATTTTAAATATTTTCTAAATATTTTACAGTTTTTTAGCAGATCACAATCATCATCGTAACGTTGAAAAATTGTAAGTTGGGCCATCGTAACTCGGGGAGCACCTGTATATGTATCTTGGCATTTGTGGCATATACTACCTTTGAAGCATGTCTCAAACTGGTTTCAAAATTGCACCTTCATAACTATTCACCACTATTGTGCTGTAATAATGTAGAAAAGTGAAAACATAAAGCTGTCCCCTGACAACCTAGTAAATTTAATGGTGATCTTTTGCCACAGCTCCATTGGGAATCAGAACCACTGAATTAAGGTGTTTTGAGTGGTCATAACACAGTTAGCGGTGAGGTAAACTCGCTGTTGTGGGAGAAAACTAGATGTACTAGAGCTTCCCTTTTTTGCTCATGTAATCTCACCATCTTGCTCCTGTTCACTTTGCGAATTTGCTAGTTGCAGCAAAATTGATGAACATTTATGAGGAAAGCGCTATCTGATTGACCAGGTAGCACTTTTCTACTGAATACTCATTCATGAATTTCCATTCACCAGCCAATCAGGTGGCACTTCCCTTATGAATATTCATGAGAGTTCCACGACCCTGAAAAAGGAAAGGCCCGTCTTTGCTTCACGTGCCTCACCTGACGTCTTCAGATCTGGTTGCAAATTCCTTCTTATTGTAGAAATACCATGAAGCAAAATGTTGTAAAAAGCATTTACTTGAATAAAACAAATGTTCAGAAGCAGAACGAGAACTCTCTTAACAGAACCGTGATGCAGCTCAACTGGAGCCATGTTGCTAAGTAACTAGCTAATATCTCAGCCAGGGCTTTTCACAACAATATGGCTGCCTCATGAATTATACGTCATATTCAGTTTGCACGTTACACATCTTGCAGACGTTCGTGCTCCATGGCATGCCATTGAATACAGTCGGGTGGGAATACACAACACCTGTTATGGGGGACTGAGTGGGAATGAAAATTTCTTCTATTTCCCATGTCGTTTTTACCCGATACATTAAGGGGTTTCATAGGTGAAAGGGGCTTAAGACACTCACTGATGAGGCAGCATCGGAGTCAGGGCATGAAAGCATCTGCTTTCTGTTTTGAACACATTCACTTTGATGGTTTGCTTCACAACATTCAGAGCGTCAGAAGTGGGGGCTGTTCCTAAAGTCATGGTGAACACACGGCCCCATTCGAATGAAGTTACTTTTTGCTAAATAGTGTTAATTTCCCTCTGTGTATATGGAGACTTTTGGGACACGCTGTGTTTCACATGCTAATTCTCATCGCGTGTTACAGATGCATCAGTGACATGGGCTGAAACACCTCAGCCCACACTATGGGAATGTTCACGTTAAAATATCTACAGGTAAAGATCATGCAGTAGTGTTGTGATGTTCATACACATGAGGTAAAGTGTTCTCAAAAGCATCCAAAAAAATGTAACAGTTCCAAAGTCAAATGTTTCTCAAACTTTGTGAACTGTTAACTGGGTATTAGCATAACCCTGCTCCGATTTGAGCCTCGTGTATATTGCAGCAAGCATCAATCTTTAATTCTCAATCTTTAATTCTCCAGTGATGACAGCTTTGGAGCTGAGCTGAGCTGAGCTAATGCAAATTCATAAAAAGAAATCTGTCATGCTGTGAATAATTTCTCCATTTCATTCAATTCAAACTAGGCAGTATTAAAATGTGTCCTGTTGAATTTATTGTTTTTTTAGGTGCTCGTGTAACTGTCACAGTCTGACAAAAGAGTTTACGCACATGAAATGTGAATGTGACATCTATCACTAGCTCAACAACGAAAATAATAGGGTTGAGAAATAGATTTTTTGCAAGGTCTCACTGATGGCATGATAAGAATGTAGTGGCACAAACACACACACACACACACACACACACACACACACGTAAAGTCAGACAGACATCTGACTTCATTTTTGCCATGTTTCCTCCAAATACCAGGTGGGGTAGACAGAAAGTTTAACCCTGTGACCCTTCCCTTCAAAAAAACCCAAAAAAAACAAAAAAACTCACGGTTGTCATCTGTCCTTTTTGTAACAAAAATGATGATAAAGTGAATAATCCACTTTGGTCACATGCATTACACAAAGAAGTGTGTCCAAAGTCTCCATACATTGGGGAAATGAACCCTTTTCAGAAAAATGTCTTCTAACATCTGTCATATTTACTTTACATTCTATATTTTTTCAGATCACTTTTAAGAATGCCTTTGACAAAAGAAGAGAGTAATAATATCATTCTCGTGGCTCCAGCACAAAGGAACACATCTGAAATGCAATCACACGCATAAGATCAGACGTTCGCACGAGCTCATCATGAGTGGGAGAGACGACTCTGTGCGTGTTTAGAAAGAAATTGCAATCGCGTCGAATGAAGTTACTTTTTGCTAAATAGTGTTAATTTCCCTCTGTGTATATGGAGACTTTTGGGACACGCTGTGTTTCACATGCTAATTCTCATCGCGTGTTACAGATGCATCAGTGACATGGGCTGAAACACCTCAGCCCTAAATGAAAGCGTGGTGTTTTCTGGTATAATCACTTGGCACGACTGTCACTGATAGACTGCATGAAGCTATACGGCAACCCTCGCATCTCCAAAATCCTCAGAGGCGTTAACCAAAAGTGTTCAACACGGAGTTGAACTGAGAAAGGAATGAGAGAGAGAGAGACAACAAGAGAGTTGGAGAAGTGTTGTGAATTCAACTCCAACAGAGTTTTATGAAACCACACCCTGATGTTAACCAGAGTTCATTTTTAACTACGCGTAGACTTACTTTAACTTTGCGTCTGACTTGTATTATTATATAACACTTTACAGTCAAAGATTGGAGGTCAGAATATATTCATTTTAACAACATATCGATAAAACAAACTCTCCCAGAGAGGATTTAACACTATAGAATGTGCTGTGTGTAGTTTTCTTATATTTGATGATGCCGGGTCGCCCGCTTCAACAGAAATCCCAAATAATCCGGATTAAATCATTCGTTAACGGCTAATAATCTGATAGGGTTGCTAAAAAAAAAAAAATCTAAAAAACCTTTTAATCTTGTCTTATTTTTATCTCTGAAAGACAGGAGCTGCTTAGCCCTGCTAACCTATTTATATACCAGGGATTAGGGTGTACACATGTTTTACCACCTGAAAATCATTTCTTTCAACACAAATTTCTTATTTATTCAGTCCCTTGAATGCCAGACTTAGTAACCTGCAAAACGTGTAACAGTTTTTTGGTATTGTCCCCACTTTGGGTGTCTGAATTATTCTATCAGGCTCTTTATAACCCAGTTTTGAATGCATAAGTACCCATTACAGTCTAGTTTACTCACTGCGCTTGAATGCCACTGGCAGTCTAACTTAATGCCCCAGTTGGGAATCACTTTCTTGCAGGCTTCAAGGAAGGAAAAAAAATTCAGCACTGCAGGAACGTGTAACCCAGCACAAAAATGTGCAATAAGCACACTGTCAGCAAGTCTTGAATGGGAATTATGGTATTATCGCATTCAGTACAATATGGTCCACTTTCCACAAATAAATGCACCATCATTGATTACACTGTGTTACATTTGCTCTGGGCGTATTTGATATATGTATAAATATATCCTTTTTGCTGAAACTTCGAAAAGCACAGAGGTAGATAGGGAGAAGATAGATGGTAAGCTGTAGTCTCCTTTTTATTTCATTCATTGTTCACACCCTAATAAGTAGAAACCTTTCCCAGGGGGAAACGTCGCGTGTGATACCAAAGCACAGGCGCCGTTCTTCATATTACAGCACATAGTGACAAATGTGCAGCTCAGAACAAATGGCCACATCTGACCTTTAGATAAAGTGCTTGGTTTCTTAAGGTTCTACTAGCATGAAATAGCCATAGTTACTTAAAGAATAGGTAAAAATTCAGTCGCACTTCCGCACCAGGATAACGCCCCCGTGAACCGAGATCACAAGAGCTTCATCCAAAGGACTCAAAAAAAAAAAAAAAAAAAAGATCCTACAGAGAGAGACGGGACGCTAAGTGATTTTTCTCTCCACGTTGGAAATAAATCCACTCTTCTTTGAGATAGTGCATGTTTTGCTGTGTTATTATTTATCATGAGACAAGAGATACAACACTACTGTATTGCCCATTATATTATCCACAGCTGGCTAAAAAGATCAGCTCTCGTCACTGAGAGACTGTTTTTCATGTTGTTGTTTTTTTTAAAAATTTCTGTCTATTTTGTATTCAGATACAAATCCTCTGTAAGAGATCACCATGAAAAATAATATATCTGTGGAAATAGAGGTTGTTAAAGGCCAACGCCTGGTTTATTATTCTGTTTGTCTGCATAGAATATATTACGATATTTTGAACAACGTTGCTTTCAGCAAAATAGCGTGTAGGTGGAGTGCAGCAGACAAACAGCACAGTGCGGTATCAAGGGATTGTTTGAACATTTCCTGGAGAAATGTGAATATTTTTTTAATCACTTTAAACATAATCTTTAACTCCAGTCGTAGAATTTAAACGTTGGTGACAAGAACAGGAGAAGTCTTTGGTATAGTATGCGTTTTGGAAGACAAGCAAAGACAGCCAATAAATTTCATGGACCTACACCCTCCTTCAGTGGGGTTCTTTAAATGAGTTTCAGTGGGGTTTAGTTCCTCTGTGTGATGCATGACTGGCCCCGTTTCACGCCAGGGAACGACACTTTAAGAATGTGAATGTTCTTTTGTTGTTTGCTTCACTAAAATCGATAAGAGGAGTCTTACACTGAGCCTTACTGGAAACTTAGAAGTGCCTTATTTGTATATACTACAGAGTACAAATAAAAAAAAAAACCAAAAAAAACCCCCCTACACTCCTCTCAAATGTAACTGCGTAGCATTTTCATTGTTTGTGAATTAGGTGCCTTAAGATCAGGGCTGTGGCTAATTCTTGCAGCCCAGATTTGGGAGTAGGGTTGCAAAACTTCCTGCATGAAGTCTGAATACATATGCAAGAATGAGAAATTAAGACAACATTACGGTACGAGTAATAAGCCTTCATAAGGACAAAATTCGAACCACCCTGTTTAAAACAAGTAACTGGAAAATAATCGCAAATTATAGTTTATTGTAGAGGTGGAGCATTATAAAATTACGCAATTATAGTTATTTATGATAAATTCTAGTTAATTATAGGCATCAAATTTACCATTTTGTACTGTGGTCCAACATTGCAAAATGGTATGGGGGGATGGGGGGGATAATGGGAGGGTTGTAACTACTATTTGCTCCCAAAAATAATATCAAAATTGAACATAACAGTTGTTCATCACATTTTCTGCAACTAAGCCAACGTTTACTGCAAACAAAACATGCACCTAGATTTTTGGATTATGTCTGAATAGGGATTATCTGGATAAAAATGCTGGTGATTGCAAGCAAGACCTGGTTTAAATCTGATCAATGCTCCAACCACTTTAGGGAGCATGAAATGTATTATAGCTGTGTTATACAAGTTCAGATCTGTTTCTCCAAACCACATTTGACAACCAAATACTGCAAATGGTTGAAGACTCTCTGGCATCCTCAGGGCAAATTAACAGCCCAGTGCACAACTGCAGGTCTTGTTGTAGTGACTTTAATCATGCACAAAACTGCTGACAAAGAGTAACGACACAAGGAGGTGGTGGTCAAATTCTTTTTTCTTTTCTTTTCTTCCTTTTTTTTTTTGGAAGTGCAAACGCCTGTAGTTAGAATCTCATAGGGATACGACCCGAAAAAGACACAGTGTAAACTGGAGTCTTAGGATGATGTTTTCTAATCCTTCTCTAGCATGACCATTGAACAGACATTCCTGAAGACTGTATGATGCTGTCTAAAGTGCCTTTATGATTTTAATATGTTAAGAGAAATGGACTCAAGGGTGAGTTTTGCCCCTAACTGTGTATGTGTGTCTGCAGGCTCGTGTCAGATCGGCTGGGCGTATTACTGCACCGGGGCGGGCGCAGCTACAGCCATGCTGATCTGCACCTGGCTGGCCTGCTTCGCTGGCAAGAAACAGAAGCAGTACCCATATTAGGAAAGATCCAGACAGCTTTCGCTTTAGCTTCAGCTTTAAGCACAGAGCCGACAGCACAGAGCAGCCAAGGACGAATGCCTCAGCGTGGACTGCAGAGTGCAGAGACGCTCTTTCACCTAAGGCATGAGCACTTTCTCCATTTCTCTTTTTCCAGCTGCCAGGATCCACTCACAGGCTGAATGCTGACCTGGAAGTATCTACTGATATAAAATAGACTAATCATACACAACAACCGGTCTCTCTCATATCGAACAATCCGAAGGACCAATTACCCTTAATGTCTTCTGCTCATCCTGAGAGTGCTGTCCTTGTCCTTCTTCTTCTTCTCCTTCTTCTTTGTTCAGTGTACTAGTGCTAGTCTTATAAAGATAAACACACATCATTATTATGAATTGTTTATATTTACGTATTCATTCTCATGTTACACTACGAAACGCAGTAATGGTCAGATTCACCCTCAGTGTTGAATAAGAATTATCAAAAGGTTAATGTTTATCATTTCGTGATAATGTATACTATGGGAACAGTATACACTAAATATGTCCATTGTGATATACAGTATATGCTTCATATCAACACCCATTTTGTGATAATGTACAAAACACGTATTGTATTAGCCATTATATGTTGTAAATAAAGTCTTTTCATCAACTTAATATTGGTGACTTGAATTTTACATGTACGGAATTTTTTTTTCAGACCACTTACAGTGTATTAAAGATTTGATTTAATGTCGTAATACATCTGTGTCTGAAATACTCTGTATTCTCTACAAACAGTGCCTCTGTCACTTGGGGTATTCTTTATCTGCTCGGGTGCACTGGTTTGGCACGTAACTTTATTATAACTGCAATATAATATGGTATTTCAGAAATGAACTGGATATTCTCTAATATGATTTTTTTTTATGTGATAAAAGATGATAAAACTTCCAAATCTAGTGGGATGTGCTCAAGTGTCTGTCCTTTTGTGTTTTTGCAAAGTATAAAGAACAATGAAAACTTCTACTGAACTGCATACATTTACATGTACATGACATTTCCACAGAAATAAACATACTCACTGGCCACTTTTACAGGAATATCTCTGCTCTTTCGTACTATTATCCGAAAAAATATCCAGTATCTGCACGCTCTTGACTTGTATCTGCATGATTTTATGCATTGTGCTCTGCTGCCACATGATCCGCTGACTGAACAGTTGTGTGAATCTGCAGGTGTTTCTATAAATGTGTGAATGCATTTCCATTTTACTTCACCATTTGAATTAAACCTACTCAAAGTCAGCTGCGGAAGAAGTATTCACAGCCTTTACTTAAGTAAACGCCCTAATAACACACTATGAAAATACCCTAAACCCTACAAGCAAAAGTACCACATTCAAAGCCTTACTTAGGTAAAAGTATGGAAGCATCAGTAAAACCTACGTAAAATATCCAAACTCCTCATTGCGCAGTAAAACAGTCCCTGGCGGTGTTTTATTATTATACATGATATTTTCGGATTAATTATATCTGCTGCATTAATGTGCATGTTGCATTTTACTGCTGTAGATGTTTACAGTTGAGCTCATTTGAATGACTTTATATGCTGTTGGGTAATTTAATCTACAGAAAAGCAACATATTCTATTAAAACCATCATACGTTTGTAAGCGTCACCGTCTCGTGGGAAGCACATGTCTCGTGAGCTCAAAACAGCCATGTTTTCATCTTCATGGTAATGCATTTTCCTCTGCACTGACAAATTTCTCAATTAATAAAGGAACATTTAATCCTTCAGTTTATCACAAACATTCAGAATCACTCAATTTGGATGTATGTGGTCTTCCCTGCACAGGAAGGGTATGAAAACTTGCAATCTGAAAAATACCGTAACTAGTAGCTAAAGCTGTCTGACAAATGTAGTGGAGGAAAAAGTAGAATGTTTGCCTCTGTGATACAGTGGAGTAAAAACACAAGGGAGCATCAAAAAGTAAAGGCAAAATACATTTAACAACTTCAATAGAAGTCACTGTCCACTTATCCACACAGTCCCCATGCAAGACGAGACATTTTTTGTATCATTCAGCTAGCTTCTGTATTCCTGCAGAGAAGAGGTTTTTTGGCTGCTCCTGAAGCCAGGTGAGCACCGCTTCCTTTACTTAACGCTTGGCACCAGATCTGGACTGGGGATGTGGAAGATGTTCGAACTAATGTCGCTGCTGCTGTGTGAGGACATACACTGTCATGGTGCAGCAAGACTGTTTTGCACAGCATTCCTTTTCTTTTGCTGCGAATTGCAGGTTTAAGTGAATTCCCCAGAACTGGATAGTTATTTGCACTGTTCATTGTTTGCCATGAACTTTGCCCATTATGGCAAATGTGGATTGATAGCTGATATCCAAATGGTCAGCCAATCGAGACACTGCTATCCATCGGTCTTCTCTAATCAAGGCATCCGCCCTGTCAATATGCTCTTGTTTGTGAAATGTTGATGGACAACCAGAGCAACTTTCGTGGATTACACCTGTTCTCGCCACTTTAAACCTTTCTACCTACTCATAAACCCTTCTTTGCTTCAAGGTGCTATGTCCATACTGAGCCAACATCTGACTTTCTGTAGGTTTCTCGACCTCACGTTGTTCTTCGCTGGTGCAATCTTGCAACAGAGCATCCGTATTTCTGCTTTTGTGACTAAAGGCCAAGTGCTGCACTGTGCATGGTCTAACTGTCAGAATCAGAATCAGAATATCTTTAATGTCATTGTAACAAGTACAGCGAAATTAGGTGCAGTCCTTGTGGCATTCAAGGATAACCAGGAAAAATAAATAAATAAATAAACTCAATTAAAAAAAAAAAAGATAAACCAATTGCACATGAAACCTTATTGCACATGTTATAGCAGCAGTTATAACTGTTATTGCACAAGATTGTATCTATTGCACTCAGTTGTAAGAAAATGTCCAACAGGCAATGTAGAAGGATGTTGCATTTCAATAGCTTCCCTTTGTTCTGATTATCCTCGTATAACATTATATGAAATGGAAATACCCAAGTGGAAGTGCCTCAAATTTGTACTCAAGCACAGTATTTGAGTTTTTTTGAGAATTTAGGCACATTCCATCACTTTGCAAAGTTCATGACCTCCGCGAATCAGTTGAGCTTCTGTGAATTCTCTTTTTAAAATCGATTTAAGTCATCAGTTCAAATAAATACCAAACCTATTCCACAACTAGTTCGATTTTGGTGCTATCTTTGGATAGATTCACCTATACTTATTTTTTCTGCACTTATCCACTGCACATACATACCAGTTCACCTGGTAAAATGTAAAACAAAAGAAATTTCTCAGTTAAGAGTCAGGAGAGGTTTGCTGGTAATCCTTGCCACACTCGAGGTCAGGTGTTACTGTTGCTGGCTCCGAAGATCAAGTGTTCACTGCCTACAGGGAATTGCTGGAGCATTTGCAAGGTAACAAGTTTGTTGCTGAAATTCTCAATCAATGACAAGTAGAAGCAATCAGCCATGGAGCTGTGCCCTTTCTGCAAAATGCCTCCGATTACCTTCCTCTCTCTGGCACAAAAAGCATACTTTACACGAAAATGTTAATGATAATGTGGGGGGAAAATCTCTTGCTTGACTGTTGCTAAAGTAGTCATTTAAATGCAGAGGAACTTAAATATTGTGGGCTACTTAAATTACACGAAACAGCACGAACACCTTTGGCCCACTAATCATGCCAACCTTATTAGCATCAAATTTAACACTAATCACTAAGCAAGTCATCTATGCAGTGTAAAATCACTTAAAACCTTTGTATACATTGTAGATCATCGTCAATGCCACATTTATAACCCAGCTGGCAGTCAGAGGAGAGCTTTGCATATAAATAGCACAATATGTGGGATTAGAGCTTCAGTTCTCCATATTAAAAAGCCTTTAGAAGTCTTCTCCAAGTCTTCAGTCCAAAGTACACAGTAACTATTTGCACCAGGGTAAAATGGTCACACAATACACCTATTTGGACCCTAAACACACATACGGGGAAAAAAAAAACCCATATTATTACAGCAGCATTAGCTAATTAAGAAACTACAAGAGCACTGCACTAATGTTATCTTATAGCTAGATAACTATTATCGCCTAGACAGCAGCAGGTCCTTCACTTTACCCTAATTGTCCAAGTAACACTTAGGTAATTAAAACCAAGAACTAACAAGCTAGCTACTCCTAATCCAGACCACTGGATGAAAAACAATTCTGTTCAAACTAGAAAGGGCTGCACTTTGTATACTCTGAGTTTTATTTGTCAGAATGTCTCCACAAGGACACATTAATGCCTTCTTCAGTTATTATACTGTGTAAAGTAGTAGCCACAACCACTATACAAGCTACCTAACATAGCCTATTTATCAGTGGCGGACCGTGTATTTCACACCTAGGCCTTCAGTAAGTGAACTACCACCCCCC
>JAQMCW010000003.1:8666924-8677460 GCA_030068335.1 Chrysichthys cranchii
TGTTGATAAAATAAATCTTACTCCAGTAGATTTGCTTATTAATGTTGCTGGAAGGGAATTCAGATTTCCTCCTTGTTTGTTTTTGCATTTTATTTCTTGGTTTAACTCATTAATTTCCATAATAAGGTATTTCTGAAGCAGTTTTGTAATCACTTCATGGGACGTCTGTGTCATACCCCAACCCTGGGTTCAAAATAATGTGTTTTTAGAAAAATAGAATTTCAGCATCTTCTAAGCAGTTTAGATCATTTTGTGATCTGGCTCCTTTGTTCCTTAAAACGTCAAATAAATCTCAAATATCTGGATTTTTATTATTATTCTATAGTCCTGTACAATGAACTCTAGCTCTCTTATATGGGGGAAACGACTTGTTTTTTATTTGAACATCATATCACACTTGAACGAACTGAAATACAAAGTGAACCCTTTGAGTATAAAAAATGTTGTATAAAAAGGTAGTTGTAGTCTAGTTTTATGCGTTATAATGGAGAAAACCGTCCCACATCACGTGATACTCTATGAAAAATGCTTGAAAGCTGAACTTTGTGGGGAGCACGCTTTAAAGGATGAGTATTTTTTGTAACTCGCCCCGCTCACTGCAAATTATGTGTATGGCGAGTCATCACATGAACCCAGAATGAGTTCTGCATCGTTATGTTATCTGTAAATCATCCATCACCCACTAGTATTACCCACTACCTACTGTTGTGCAATCAGGATTCCTCACTGATGTTTATAAGGAACAAATGGCTCTTGTTGTTTGGGCAGGTTTTGCAAGAAATCACCCATGGCACATAATGAGGACATGATGGCATTTGATAACCATAGATTAGTATGTAAAAAGTTATTCCATACAATATGTAATATACTGTGTATCTTCACTCACATTATGAATATGGCAAAAACAGTCATTCCTTTACCTTCTCTTGAAATGAATAAGACAAGAAGCAGCTTGTCATTTCCCTGAGAAACCACAAAAAGCAACATCAGTGGTCCTGAGGACTTTAAAGGAAGCAGTTTTAACTCTGACTGTTACAAAATTCTGACCCTGGAGACTCCTTCCAGACATGTTAAATAAATATTTCCAAAATATTTCACCATAGAAATGAGGTTGCTTTTGAAAAGCACAGATGTGTGAAAAATGTGTTTGTTATTTATGAGCAGAGTTGGTGTTGATCAGTTATAACCTTTCAAATAAACCCGTGTTTTGAATTCTAGCCAGATCTACTGAAATTACTCAACATCTGAGCACTATTCCGAACTGAGAAGTCAACAGCTTTGTGTTATAGTACAATTTAATGGTCCACTATGTAGGACTCGACCAACTGACAGCCCCTACTTTACCCCCTCCCTTTCCAAGCATGTTTTATAATGTATGGTGGCTTTCAGGTCCCGCAGCGTACTTCCAAGTACTTACATTCACACTCCTATGATCCTCAGTTGGTTGTTTTGGGGTTTTTTTCTTTCAAATTTGGGTTCTCAAACTTGTTAGCCAGCACCAACAAACACTGCTTCCTCTTAAGTTTTTCTACTTTGTCATCCTTCTTGTGCTTCCTTCTGGATTTATGCTGCCACTTGCAACATTGAAGGCGCTCTCTAGAAGTTTGTCCGTTCTGAGCTACTGTAACGCCGCAACATGGCGGCTCCCTAAAGATGGACCAGCACCGTATGTAGATATAAAGGGCTCATTTTAAACTTATGACATGTTACCTGTAATTATACGCTAATGAAAACATACTTATGAGCTCCATAAATATACTATGTACTAAGTATGCTCTGAGAAACCCTCAATATCCTCCATAGTGGACCTGTGACCTGATGTGAATAATGGTGTTTACTTCACAACAGTAAAGTGAATATATCTTGGTAATGTGTTGTGTTTATTATAAGGATAAAACCTCACCTCATATTTTGTATTATTCTTCTTTCCAGCTACTAGGATGAACCAGTCACAGAGCACTGCTGAAGGCAATTGTTCAATCAGTGTCTTCAAACGCAACGTCTATCCAGCTGTCTACCTGTGTATCTTCTTCTTGGGATTATTCGCCAGTCTTGTCTCATTATGTTTCTTCATTGGCGTGAGTAGGAAAAGGAACGCCTTCAGTTCGGTCCACATCTTCATGGTGAACCTTCTCATTTCCGACCTGATGCTGGTGTGTTCCCTTCCATTCCGAGCCGCCTACTACCTCATGGAGTCCAACTGGGTTTTTGGGGACATGACTTGTCGCATCATTGGTTTTGTGTTTTATGTCAACATGTATGGCAGCATTTACTTCTTAATGGTCCTCAGTGTGGTCCGCTTTGTGGCCATTATTAAGCCCTACAGCTATGTGTACTTACAGAGTAACCAAGGAGCTTGCATGGTGTGCGGCTTCATTTGGGTGTTGGTGTTAATAGGGTCCATCCCGCTTTTGTATGCGGGCACGTCTCGGGATCCATCTGGCCACGTCAAATGCCTTGAGCTGGACATGTCTCAGCTGAAGTCCATTATCACCTTGAACAAAGCTGCGCTTTGCTTAGGCTTCATCTTTCCCTTTGTAGTCATTTCGGTCTGTTACTTAATTGCCGCTAATAAATTGCTACAGCTTAGGAATGTTCCAGGGAAAAGAAAACCCCACTACAACAAGTCCTGCGCACTGGTGATCATTGTTCTCCTCATTTTCCTAGTGTGCTATATGCCGTATCACGTTGTGCGCACGGTCTTTCTGGAAGCTGAAAGACAGGTTCAAAAGAATGGCTATGAATCCTGCCAGTACATTGAATTGGTAAGGAAGGCAGCTGTGGTTACACATTGCCTGGCTGCTGGAAACAGCTGTTTGGATCCTCTTCTATACTTCTTTGTGGGCGAAAGCTTCTGGAGTTTTTGGCATAAGAAAAAAATGAGGAGGCTGAGTAAAAGACTGAGTCCCAAGTACAGCCGAGCAACTAAGACCACAAGAACAGAGTTAAAAGAGGTTCATGCTCTCAGTGGTACATGAAATGGGACTAAAAGGCACCAGGACAGTTTGCCCTGTGACCTGATTTCAGTTATTTCATTTCAACAGCATGTTTAAAGACATTTTTCGATATATTTGCTTAGAAATGTTGCTGTTGTAGGAATTACAACATTCTTTACGGATTTCCCAGGAGGAAAAACCAAAGAAACGTTTGAGGCATTGGAAGGACAAACAAACATACAGCCAAGATATACACAATACATAAATAGAATTAATTGAAATAGTTCGTATCGTTATAGTTTGTATAATTGTGTAGAATTTCAGATAAATCACAGCTAACTCACTCCAGTCTTGCATTATACATTTTGTAACTTTAGTGGATTATTTAATAAGTTCAAATCTGTATATTATTAAGAGGCGGTGACTATACCATTCATGTATGTACCCTTCATATTCATATAAGCATGACAGGGGTAAAAGACATTATTTCTGAATCACTGTTCAATGTGTACGGGGGTTTTGTGGTTAAAGTAAAATTAAGCAGAAAATTGCACAATTAAACATAATATGATGAATAAATGTGTATTCCCTAAATGTTTGCAGGTATTGGGTTGGAATTTCGGTTGAGCTGAAAGACTTTTTTCTTCAACCCAGTCACTGACACTTACCTAACACTGTAACACAATGAGTTTAATCTAGCAGGGTATTAGGAAAATACTTGTCAGGTAATAGGAGATACCGGAACCTGTGCTAAAAATGGTTCACACCACAAGAGTGATAAGGAAGAACTGATGTACATAATTAATATCTTAAAATTCTTGTTCAGTCAAACCCTATGATAAGACCTGACCTTACGTGGCTTGGTAAAGTTTAGCAAGTAATTTAATGATTTAATGGTAAACCTGACATTCAGGGTCGCGGGGGGAAGCTGGAGCCAATCCCAGTTGACTTCAAGCGAGAGGCGGGGTACACCCTGGCCAGGTCGCCAATCCACCGCAGGGCCAATTAGCCTAATCCCCTCTGCGCATGTCTTTAGACTGTGGGAGGAAACCAGAGTACCCGGAGGAAACCCACGCGAACACAGGGAGAACATGCAAACTCCACACATAAAGGCACCCAGGTCGACCCCGGGGATCGAACCCAGGACCTTCTTTCTGAGAGGCGACAGTGCTAACCACCACACCACTGTGTCACCCAATGTTACATGTTTAATTTGAAAAATTAGCTCCAAAGGGAAAGATAGTCTGAAAGGCACAAGGGTTATGAATTGAAATGATTGTCGCGCCCATCTGGATGTATTTACTAACAGCGCCATCTGCTGGTCTATCTCCATAGCACATGCATTCTACTGAATTACACACCAGTTTATTTGTAGGCTTACTGCAGGAGAAAAATGTGTGCTACACCTTTACTTGTGGTTTTTTTTTTTTTAAGATGTGTTTGTTTTACCTAGAAATGTGGATATGGTGTAACTTTACAAATTATTTAAGGCAGATAAATGGACCATGGTAAAAAAAATTTTTTAGAGTAGAGCTTTAAAGGTACAATTCATGAACTTTACTTGGTAGAAGATGCATACTGATAGTCAGAGGTGGGATCAAGGCATTTGTGTTTTGCAAGGCACAAATAAGTCTTAAGTCTCAGATCAAATCCCAAGTCAAGACAGGTGAGTCTATGTGAAGTTACACATCCTTAACTTTACGTTTCAAGCCCCCATTGTGCTGTCAACCAATTTAAGGCCAGAGAAATAATTAGTAGAGTGGTTTTTTTTTTTTTTTTGGTTTTTTTTTACAAATCATGCAGGCAATTTAAAACTCGCCTACATCAATTTGTGAACAAACTTAATAACTCAGGGGAAATATAAGGATATTTCAGAGATATTTTTAAAAAAATTACAAAAAAACCTGAATATTTCAGTTCAAGTTCCCATGTGATGATGGTCCATCCATCCATCCATGGACCTTTCTGTACCACCAGCGGCACACCCATAGATGTGTCAAGCGGCGGCACGTATGTGCGTCAACTGGGGCTCAGTTGACGTTTCCTGGCTGGACGCATTTTATAGGGTGAGTTCACCAATCCCACGCCTAACCCTCCCCTAACTTGGGACCTGGGATCACGCAACACAGAGACAGACAACCATTCACACTCACATTCACACCTACTGGCAATTTAGAGTATCCAAATAGCCTGATCCCCTCTGTGCATGACTTTGGACTGTGGGAGGAAACCGGAGTACCTGGAGGAAACCCAGACGTACACGGGAAACTCCACAAAGAAAGGCACCCAGGTCGACCCCAGGTATCAAACCCAGGACCTTCTTGCTGTGAAGTGACAGTGGTCACAGTGACCACTTAGCCACAGTTCCACCCTGTGATGAGGGTACTTCCTAAAACCACCCTTAGATGAGACTAAGGCTATCTGATATTCTTGAACCATTGCTTCCGCATGTTGCAGCCCATTTTGCTGCTGCAAACAACATAATCTTTATAGGATGCTATCTTTGGAAGCATGAATACTGTAAAGTGCCCCTATCATCGGGGAATATTCAGTCTGCTGACTTTGTCACTGTCTAGTACAAGTTGCTTGGCTGTCTGACTGGTTAAACGCTGACCAGGGAAATGATGCTGATTTCCTGAAAATGAATTATTGTTGGTAAGAACTCAAGTTGATTCACTGAGCATTTTAAATGTATCATTTTTAATCTTTGAAAATGTATCAGGTTTTTTCCAAGTCAAAGGGCTTGAGTCCATGTGAAATCGCAAGTCACTGATGTCAAAGTCAAGTTACGATAAAAAGTCTTCACTGATATCAATGTTAATCAATGTTGAGTTGAAAGGCAGCAAATTTGTGACTTGAGTCATGTTTGAGTCCAAATCATGTGCTTTGAGTACTAAAGGTACAAATCTGTACCCATGAGGATATCACCTCACTGACAAGGAAAGGTGCAGTTTAGTACCTTCGAGTTAAGAGTGTATGCAATAGTCGCATGTCCACTTTAAGCTGCCAAACTTGCTTATTTCTTTTTTCTGAAATATGCATTTTGTGAGTAATAAAATATTATAATTGCAAGAAAGTTTTAGATTAATCACTAGATAGCAATTCCAAGGACTTCTGTGACCGTAGTAAAGTATTAAATTAAATAGTAGATTTTCATTAAATGAGGGTGGCACGGTGGCTTAGTACTGTCATCTCACAGCTAGAAGCTCCTGGGTTCCAACCTGTGGGGTCGACCTGGGTGCCTTTCTGTGTGGAGTTTGCATGACCCCCCCACACACACACACAGCCCATGTCCACATGGGTTTCCCGTGGGTTCTCCAGTTTCCTCCCACAGTCCAAAGTCATGCACAGAGGCGATTAGGCTAATTAGCTACTCTAAGTTGCCTGTAGGTGTGAATGTGAGTGTGAATGTTTGTCTGTCACCCTGCGGTGGATTGGCGACCTGCCCAGGGTGTACCCCGCCTCTCGCCCCAAGTCAGCTGGGATTGGCTCCAGCTTCCCCCCGTGACCCTGAACAGGATTAAGTGTCAGAAGATGAATAAACAGTAAACAAACTTTGATTAAAGGTATATAAAAATTCTACACTTACCGAAAGTTCTTTTGAACACTGTGAAAGCATCTGATGTATGCCCAGTGCCCATGTTGTTAAGTTCACCTGCCTTTTATTCTACTACACATGTACACTATGTTTGTTCACAATTACCCACTGTAACCCACTTATTACTATGCACAGGACGCCAACCCGCTCTACACTATCTGTCTGTCTGTCAGTAGAAAGAAACCAGCACAGGCTCCTCACTGATCAGATATTATTAGGGTGATGGTCCATTCTCAGTACAGCAGTGACACTGACATGGTTGTGTTCGTGATGATCAGGACAACAACGTTGTCAAAAAAAAAAAAAAAGAACTCAACGACCCCAATTAGTTGAAAACATTACATTTACATTACATTAGCGTCATTTGGCAGACGCCCTTATCCAGAGTGACTTACATTTTTCTCTCATTCATACAACTGAACATTTGAGGTTAAGGGCCTTGCTCAAGGGCCCAACAGTGGCAGCTTGGCAGTGCTTGGATTTGAACTCCCAACCTGCAGGTCAGTAGACCAACGTCTTAATCGCTCACTGATAAGAGAATGGAAGCTGATTTGCGACCATCTCTCCAGGTACGAGGAAACTAGGTGTTGAAATGTACTTCCCCTGGATGTCCAAGGAGCTGAGTCACTCGCAGTCTTCAAATGACGACTAAAGACCCACCTCTTCATGAAGTACTTAAATTAGCACTTTATTGAAAATACATTAAAGTTGTCTGTGTGCATTTCTTACTTTATTACCTCTCCAAAAGAGTTTTTTTAGACCGAGAGTGTTCCTAGTCTGTGACCTAGTGAATCAGTATCAGGACGTATTTATTGATAGAGACTTCAAAGCACTTCTGTACATCACTATGGATATCTGCCAAAACACGGGCATCTGCCAAGTGCCATAAATGTAAATGCAAATGAGTTCATTGATGGATCAGAAACAGGTGGGCTGACACATTGGAAATGTGAACGAGCGGGCTGCAGTCAACACTTATATTCAGGCACTACAATGTGGTGGATACTCATTAAAATGGCAAATGAATGTAGGTACAAGGTGTACCTAAGAAAGTGACTACTGAATGCAAAGTATACACTCAATGCAAAAATGGACTCAAAATGCAAAATTTTTGTGAGCAACGAAACACCTTCTTCTTCTTCTTCTTCTTCTTCTTCCTATTAGCCACCCTCTGCCCTACCCTGCCACCTCAGACATCCAGGGTCCTCTGTTCAATCCTGAGCTTGGGTTATTGTCTGTATGGAGTTTCACATGTTCTCTCCAGTGACCATGTGGTTTCTGTGAGTTCTCCATTTTCCTCCCACTTTCCAGAAACCTGCTGGTGGGTGGAATGTACAGTATATGCTGACATTGCTTCTCGGTGTGTGTATGTGTTTGTGCATGGTGATGTACTGGCGTCCTATCCAGAATGTATCCTGCCTCATGCCCAGTGTTCCAGGGAATAGGCTCAGTATCCACTATGATGTTCACCAGGATGAAGCAGCTACTGAGCATTAATGAATGAGGGAACGAAGGGTGTGTAATAATAACAACGACGATGACAACGACGACGACGATTATTATTATTATTATTATTATTATTGTTATTATTATTATTATTACTATTATTATTCACTCATCTTCTACCGCTTAATCCTGTTCAGGGTTGCAGGAGGAAGCTGGAGCCAATCCCAGCTGACTTCGGGTGAGAGGTAGGGTACACCCTGGGCAGGTCGCCAATCCACCGCAGGGAGACACACAGAGACAGACAAACATTCACACTCATGTTCACACTTACGGGCAATTTAGAGTAGCTAATTAGCCTAATCCCCTCTGTGCATGTCTTTGGACTGTGGGAGGAAACCGGAGTACTTCGAAGAAACCCACACGAACACGAGGAGAACATGCAAACTCCACACAGAAAGGTGCCCAGATCGACCCTGGGAATCGAACCCAGGAGCTTCTCGCTGTTAATCACTACACTACCGTGCTGCCCTTATTATTATTATTATTATTATTATTATTATTATTATTATTATTATTATTATTATTAGGGAAGCACAAAGGATCAGTGTGAAGCTTTGATGCCTTATAGCTCCAGGCGCCCAGATTCAATTCTGAGCATGGGTTACTGTCTATGTGGAGGTTTTTGTGTTCTGTGTGTTCTTCAGGATCTCTGGTTTCCTCCCACCTAAAGAAAACATGCCAATAGGTGGATTGCCCCTAGCATGTTTGCACATGGCGTGCTGTTAGTCCTTTCCAAACAAGGTGAACTAGGTGCTAGTTCTGGGCTAATGCTAGTGGTGGTTCTAAGTTGGAACCTTCGAAGAATAGGTTGGCTTTTCCATGGGTGAGAGAGACACCACAGAGTCACATCATTACATTACTGTATAGCTACATCTGTATATGTCTCCCCTTTCTCCACTGCTGCATCAATGCCATGTCCATACTGAAACTCTGTTTTTTCTTCATCTTCTTTGGATTAGGCAGACTAGACCAGTGGTTCTCAAACTTTTTTGGGCTGGGGACCCCTAATGGAGCAGAAATTTTTCCAAGGACCCCCTCATAATTGCACTACAAATTACAATTACCACAACTGTTTCAAATAACTAATTTTAATGCAAAATCATTTTAAATAGCAATTTTAATGCAAAAGTTGTCAAATTTGGGCTTACTGTGTAACAATGTTTCCCTTTTAAATTCTCTGAAAAACACACTGAAAAACTACAGTGTAAACACATTATGCAGTAGGCCTATGCATTCAAAGGTAACTCATGGAGTAAATTAAATGGCAACACACTTACTAATCAACTAGTAAGATTAGTAAGATCAAAGTTTAGTAACATAAAAAACAGTTATGCGGTAGCAGGCCATCAAACTGGTGTCAGAGTAAGAACATCAAACATACATGCATTACTATTAAATATTTTTATGATTAAACATTTTAGTGGTGCTGGTTGTGTCTCTGTGTGTGTGTATGTGTGCAGCTGGAGAATGAACAAGTCAGAAAAAAGCAATGATGCAGCAACAGGCATCAAACTGGTGTCAAAGTGAGAGAATCAGAAAGTTATAAAATGCATGAATAACTATTTAAAATGTTACCATTTTTGTGTTGGTGTGGGGATGGGTAGATGGGCTATTGGAATTTAAACAAGTGAAATTTGACAAATTTTGGGGAAAGGCAGGGGGAATGTAACAATCATCATCATTAATGAGATGGGTGTGCCTGTCTCTCACTACAAAGTTTGTCCAGTCTTGGTGTAATGGATGATAAGCAGACTCTGAGATCACTCTCTACATGGAGACGAGCTCTGTACTTGGTCTTCATTGCAGTCAAAGTTGAGAAAGATGACTCACATAAGTAAGTAGTCGGAAAGGGGAGCAATATCTGCAAAGCATGTGCTGTGAGTTCAGGATACTCAGATGAAAGGGAGGGCCAAAACTCTGCAAGGCTCACCTGCTGGAATTTGGCCTTTAAAGTCCGGTCGCAAGACAAGTCCACTAACTCCTCCTCTGCTTTGCTAGTAAGGTTGTGTGTGGCTGCTGGAGCAAAGGGATCGCGCACCCAGTCCCAAGCATCAGTTTTTACATCTGAAAAATATGACGTAAAGTGCTGGCTGAGCGCAGTGAGGTGGCAAGTGGCTACCTCTTTGACGACAGTCACAGGCAGATTGTTTGCCAGCAGAAATTCGGTGAGATGCGGGAACATGTCTGTCACTCCATCTTGCAGTCGTCTTCTCCACAACTCTGCTTTCCTCATGAAGGCGGTGAGCTTGTCGCTTACTTCTAGGATGGAGACATACCGTCCTTGAATGGAGAGGTTAAGGCTGTTGAGGGCATTGAAAACATCCACCAAATATGCCAATTTAGCAACGTACTTCGAGTCGGAGAAAAACTCTGCAATGTCGGGTTTCTCCGTTCGCATAAAATCCGACATTTCGGTGCGTAGTTCAAACACCCGCTGAAGCACCTTTCCGCGAGAGAGCCACCTCACTTCAGAATGGTAGAGCAGTGTGTCATGGC
>JAQMCW010000003.1:8709867-8721351 GCA_030068335.1 Chrysichthys cranchii
TTTAATTGTTGACTGAAGGATCATCTCAAAAACCTGCACCCACACCAGCCCTCCATGGCTCGGATTGCCCACCCCTGTGCTAGAGGTAGCAATGTGAGCTTGAGAGAACAGAAATTCTGGTGTCTTGTCCACTCAACAGTGATGCGCCCCCCCCCATTTGCTCTACAGCCCTGATTTTTCTTTATCTCACTATAGTGCAGTGCACCATCCGAAATTCTGCAATCATTTTATATATTCTATACTCCTTAAACTTTTCTCCTGCTTTCATTTTTAGTTATGGCAGCAAATTGAACGTTAGTGTAACTGCCATGCATGCCTTACAGAATCTATTTTAATTATTCAACAAGCAAAACATTTCGACCCTTTTTATCACATGAGAAGGGTTTTTTTATTTGTTTTTTTGTTTTTGGGGGGCGTGCGTGTAGTGAATCAGGAAGAAGTCTGATCAAATTACTGGTACCCAATAACTACTGCTTGCTGTATAGGCTTTTACATGGCTAACTGCCTCTAAGTGCTTCTTGTGTTCATTAATTGATTTGCTTTATCTCTTTTTTTAAAGGTAGATAGTGCTTCTTCTTTAGCTTTCCAAATATGTAAACCCCTTTCTGTCCAGTTATTTTGAGGGAAAGCCAGAGGACTTTCAACACGTAGATTGATGGCTCGTGATCTGCAAAAATCTAAATCAAAACTAGCTGTTTAATGATTGATGAAAGCAGAGAATGTTTTGCGCGCGCACACAAACCCCATCAGCATGTTTGATGACAAAAGGAGAAAGAAAGTACACGGAAAAGCACCTGACAGCCGATGTTGAAGACGTGCGCTGCCACCCTGAACCTATCTAGACATTACCCGGAGGAGCTGTGTGTAAGAACGCAAATGTTTAAATCAGTTGGATTGAACATTTAACAGATAAGTGAATCAATAGAACAGCTCACTGTCTGGAGAATTCACAGTGAGTGAGTGATGCTCTTTTGGTCATGTTGTGGATGTGTCCAAACACACGTGACATTGATATCAGTACAAAAATACCCGGTAGCCTCATCCGCCATCTTTGGTGTGCAAATGCTGCAATTTCTGCAGGGATGTTTTGATATCATGTCCTGCCGTGCCTCCTGCACCCTCTATCCTAGCACCACCCCCTCGCCTTAACCTAATTGGGTTTATCCAGTAAGAGGCAATGTGAATGGCACTGACAGTCTCCTGTTGTGTGCTACATGTGTGAAAGGGCAAATCTAGATTCATCTGAGGAAACTGGCTTAAAATATGGAAGCAGTTAAGTAATGCTTTGGAGCTGTTTTGTAACCAGTGGTTCAGGTGCTCTTGTGAAGACAGAAGGAGGTGATCATCACAAATCCTGAGATCTACTAATTAAAAAGATGTTTCAGGGGCACTATGGTGTTGCCTCTGCCAAGACATTCAGACTTGGCCATAAGTGGAGCTTTTAACAAGATGAGCCAAACATACTGCCAGATCAGCACAGAAGTAGTTAAAGAAACCCAAAATCAGGGTTCTTCAGTGTTCATCCCAATGTCTGGATTAAACCCTGTTGAAGGTTCATTTGTTCAAACCTGGGATTATAGAGAAATTTAAACTCAGTCAGGAAAGTCAGAAGATTGTGACTTTCAGAATTTTGAAACCATGGATTTGTTGGGGGGGCAAAAAAGGACTTCCTGCAAACGTCTTCATTTTTTAAAAAAGTTTAAATAATGCTATTATAAAGTCTCCGTATATTAATGCATTTAAGGTTTAAAGATTGGACATGTTACCTAGGGTTAATTCTCAATAAAACAAGCAATTAAAATAAAACCTGTTTAACCTTTCCAGACCTGGTATTTGGTCTGGCTGAAAGTGTAGAGGTAGATACAGCGGTAATTATTACATTACCTCATCTCTGTATGTAAAAGGAGTCCAGTCTGAATAAGAGTTAAGTGAAAGTAAGGTAGCAGACAAGTCTGTGTTTGTCTTTTCACGTGTGTCTGGGACTGAAAGCACTGAGCAATGCAACACTGAATCTGCACCACCCTTGTGTTTCACTTAAACTAACTTTGCGAGTTCACTGTCATTCTCCCGAAACACTGTCATTGCATCATTGAGCGCGTTGAACGGTTTTTCTTTAAGCGCAATTGACGTGGATGCACTCCGATGCGTCAGATGATGGGAGTCATTGTGAGGGAGAACCCTCCCATCACGGCATTCAGCGTTCTCTGTGTCGAACGCTCGGTCACAACAGTCAGCGTTGGCTCTCTGTTGGCCTGCTATGAGATGTCTTCCACGTTCACGGCGTGTGAATGGTTCTTTTGTGTTCAGCCATTGTGTGGGATGTATGAAAACATTGTGAACTGTGACTGACTCAAAGAAGACTCGCTTTCTCCACTGGCTCTGATTGGCAGTTGGTGCCACAGCAGGATGTGAAGTGTGCCTGAAAGTGAAAGATTACTGTGCATTGCGAGGCTTTTGATTAAGCAACTAGTAGTACAGGTTCTTTTGCTTGATTTGTACTCTGCCTCTGTACTGCTGAGGACATGGTGAGTTCGTTTGGGCATACTTTGGGTTTGGGGTTATTGTTGTTGCTGCTGTGCATTTCCTCTGGTGACCCCTGAGGTGAAAACATGGTTTATATTTTATAATGTATGGAAACACGAAGCTGTACAAACTTGAGGCACCGGAATTAAAGATTCCAGCTTGTTTTTGACAACATCGAGGAAGATCAGACAGATAGCAGTTGAGTCCAGGTTGAATGGCAATGTAATATATTACATTTGATTGTGTGCCTGTTTCATGTTGAACTCCCTACTGTACCAAGTATATTGCACCTTTATAAAACTGATTAAATAAAAAAGATTAAATACATTTAGCAAATTTTTAAAATATTTTATTTGCTTCGTTTTTGTAGACATGTTATTTAAAAAAAAATTAACAAAATAGCTTCCAGCTCTCAAAGACATCTGAAGCCAACCATTCGGTAATTTTCGTTCTGCTGCTCTTGCTACATCTCACGGCAGCCTTTACACACTCAGAGGAATGCTCCATCTACCCTCTTCCACATACATGTGCAGAGAGATGGCTACAATTTGCTGGCGTCACTGTGATTGACAAGGCACAGAGCACATGGGCAGTTTTGCTCCCTTTGCTCCCAGCATGAGTTGATCTGTGAGCACGTGTTTTTACGAAGAGTCTGACTCGCCTGAACAACAAAAATAATTTAAAGCGTTTATATAAATTAGATTGAATCCGATTGATTACTTACCCAATTATTAATGAAAGTGATGCAAGCCTTACTAATTAAATATTCTACCATTTCTAAAGGCTGAAGTGTACTTTTGCGGGTGAGGTCTGCACATGCTAAATGCACGAAATTTGTGTTGGAGAAAAAGTGTGAAACTGTGCATGCAGTGATGATGGACCGATTCAGTAGGTCTTTAGTGTCTGCTGGCGGTGACCGGGTAGTCGAGACGGGTTATACAGAAGAAGAACCTTTTTAAAACGTTCATCATCTTCGTCTCTTTCTTCTTCTTCCAACATCAGCGTTAGACATTAAAGGAGCTCTTCTTTACTCGAGGTCGCCATGGTGCAAACTTCCACGCATGCCTTTTGCGTTCTTGTTTTATCTTGGAGGCATGTTAGTCACACTGTCTATCTCTTGTGGATTATTCACACTTGATAAGTGATGTGTAGGGTTCTAGATGAGGATGTGGCACACTAGGATGTGGAGAAAGCACTTCCCCGTAGTGGTTAACCTCAGGCTTTTTCCGGAAAGCAGCTGCTATTGATAGATCACCTCTTCCTGACTAAAATGATGTGAGTGGCCTAAATTTACAAGTGTCTTTTCCTGGGGGCGTGTGAAGTGCAGGACAAAGGAGAGTAAGGCTAGTGCTAACTGGCATGTTTCTGTGAGCGCTTGTCTGTCAGTGACGCTGGCAGATTGATGACTCACCGCTCATCATGCGTGCAGGGAGGGAGGTGGCTCTGCCTTATTCGTTCATTAACCTCCTTCCTTCTGAGGTTAACTTCTATTGTTCTAAACCTTAAAATGAACTGAAGGCAATATTGAAATCAATGAGAGAGCACCTCCTCCCAATTTCCATCCCAGGTCTATTTTAGGGTTTCATTCATGTATTTTTAGTTGGAGGAAGGACATAAATGCCTCATGCAGGCCAAAGGCTGCATATCTGTCTGCTTAATATTAACAGGCAGGACTGTGGAAAGATGTGAGGGTGGAAAAAGGAGGGGGAAGGGTATCAGAGAGTTTTAATTTAAGGTTTATCGCAGGTTAGTGGCAAGTGAACCGTAGTACCTCCTGTGAGGAAACCAAATTTAATTCTGCCCTAATCACCCCAAGTGTGCCCTAATTATGTAGAACAGTTTGCTCACTTGTGATTCTTATCTGTTCCTGGAAACTTCTAGCACAACAGAGCACTCCACAAAATGGCTAACTGAAGCCTAAATCAGTGTTTAGCAATATAGAGAGATTATGTAGAGAGACATTACAATGGGAAAACCTCAGCGTGGCGGCGTGATGATGGTAAGGAACATGATGCTTCTAAGAGGACTTGCTGTTATAAGAAAATAATGAACAGTGGGGTGATGTATGATGTGTGGCCACTTTAAAAGTGTTTTTCCAGTTTCCATAACTGTATTGTTCCACTTATACCTTTTCAGTTTGCTTCACTTAGCCTGATTTTATATTATTTTTTTTATATATTATTAAATATTTTACATTTAATGATTTCAAACATCTATGGAACATTTGTTTTTGTGATTACTCCTGTTTTAACAGCTATGGGCTATCTCCTAATCAGCCTCTTTTTTTTCTTTCTTTCTCTGAAAGATCTATAAGACAAAAAATGCAGAGACAAAAAGTTAGAGAAACTTCAAACCCCTGCACTTACTCTACTGTTGGGAGATTGCGAGTGTGAATCCTGATGTGGCTGAGAGCCAATTGAGTGTGCGCGCTCTCCTGTCGTTCAGAGAGACACTAACCAATCATGTGCTGTCTCCATTTGCATTCTTGCATAATTACACTAGCGCAAGTTCATTCGCACCGATATTTATGGCAACTTGGAGTTCCCGTTTGGTGTACTCAAAATAGTACACACTTCTCACCCTGATCGGTCGGTCACCATGTTGCCTACATAACAGAAGGGCAGGGACCACCAAGCTGCTTTCAGCCAGTTGGATCAAAGCATGTCATTGATGCCGGTGGTGATGTAATTTCCAAATTGTCCCATGAAATCAATCCAAAAAAGCACAAAGATTTAAAAATGTGTTCATTTTAAAGAGATGCGCTCAAATGCTCCATCTTCCTCAGTTGTTACTTGTCATGTAATATAGGGGTCCCCAACCTTTTTTGCGCCACGGACCGGTTTTATGTCAGAATATTTTGCACGGGGTGGGGGGGTTGGTTTGCGATGTAAACGGACGGACCAGAGGGGGGCAAAGTGTTGCGATGGAACCGCTAAATTCTCTGAGTCACATGCATTAGTGTGAGCAGAGTGGAATTTTTCAAAATAAGAGACCCAGGAAACTAATGAAAATAAAATAACTAAAAATTTCAGAAAGATTATTTTTGTTTCGCGGCCCGGTACCGGTCCACGGCCCGGTGGTTGGGGACTCCTAATGTAATAGGTTAGAGTTTGTGAAAGGATGGTGGGTGAAAGGTGAACAGCTTTATCCATTATTTGTTATAAAATGCACACACCTTCCAGAAAAATGCTATGTTTTTTTTTAACGGAAAAAACTTCCAACAATTATGCAGTTTCAGTTTTTGTGGACCATCCTCCCTGTGCAAGTTATGAAATAACATTAGAGTGAGAGGGTTAATTAAAATTTGCTGGGGCTGCTGTTATGGAAAATTAATGAACACCTGCTTATCCATCAGATTAGAGTATTTGAAAGTGGTGATCTAAAGGGGAAAAAAAAGGGCTTTATACAGCATTCCTTACTGGAGGAGTGCTAACAGCTGGGGTGCCAATCATTTTTCCCACATATTGATGGTGCTGGACCTGCTACGGATAACGTTTCTTGACAGTATTGTATTAAAATCGTAATTTGGTGTGTTTTCAAGTTTGCTTGCTCTCAGTAGAACTATAGCTAAAGTTTTGGATGTTGCACCAGCTAGGCTGATGTAGTGGAGAGCTTTACTTTTCCAAATGTTAGACAGTGTAAGAAGTGCAAGATTTAAAAGTTTTGCAAGTTGCAAAAATATTATAGCATACTGTGGTACCTTGACTTACGACCGACCCAGGCAACGACATTTTTGAGATACGAGGTTGTAAGGCTATTTTTTGCTTTGTGATATGACATTGGCGATTTCGTCACGTTTCATGCGGCCCGCCGCTGTTACGCATTCCCGTGTCTCAGGGTGCCCCAAGCTGACCTACAGATCACGTGTCAAGCTCACTGAGTAAGCATCACCGCAGCATTTCTTGCTTCCTTTTGTGTTCTTTGTGCTGTTTTGGGACTTTATTTGTACTGTACCCTGTATTTTCATCATGAGTCCTAAGAAAGTGAGTAGCAAGGCTGGTGCTATGAAGAAGAAAAGGCCAATTACCGTAGATATAATGCGGGAAATCATTGAAAAACATGCTCAAGGTGTGCGCGTCATGGACTTGTACAAGGAGTACGGGCGGGGTAATTCTACCATCAAGTTAAGTTTAGCGCTAAAGTGTAGCATAAGTTTAGCGATACATAAAATATAGAATAAATTTAGTAATGTTCTGTACGTGTAGCAAGTGTTCAGTTGGTGATAGAGGGCGACGTACGTAATGTAAACAAACTTCCGCTGACAATCACTTCCGAAGGAAACGTTCACCAACAACGTCCGTCCTACACCTCACTGCTCCGCCTCCATCATCGCTTCTTGTGATCCTCAAGGTAAAGCACACTTAATAAAACCAGTTTATTTCTTTACATTCACTTTTATTATGTTTTATTATTGTTTTATACATTTTATTTATATAGTACATTTCTCTTATTTAAAAACACGTAACAAAAGAAATTGGTGTATTTTGTTGGGGGTTTGGAACGAATTATTAGTAATTACATTCATTTTAATGGGGAAATTTGATTTGTCTTATGACACTTTTGACATATGACCTTGCTCCTGGAACGAATTAATTTTGTATGTCAAGGTACCACTGTATTTAAAATAAATAAAACAAACAAGCTAACAAACAAAAAAAAACAAAACCCATCTCTATGCTATGTCCTGCCGTACATTGTGTTGTGTCTGTAAATCACAATATCTGCTCAATAAAGCAGAAAGAATACACCATGTAAAGAGAGGCTTAAAAGGGTTTGAGGTTTAAGATTGTTTGTGTAAGAGAGACCACATATGCACCAAGGTGAACTCAATGGTTTTTATATGGCCTTTGTCACCAGTCTTCCAGGTTGGATCCAAACACTTGGCACGTGTCCATTTGCATTGGCCTTTTACAGAGGTCACCAAACCTAGACTGGCACTGACGTCTGAGCTTTATAGGTCTTTTCCACTGGATAGCATGATTCAGCATGGTGTGGTTAATAATGCAAACCCAGAACTGTTCGTACCCAGGGCCTGGGCAAGTGTCTGTTTCCTCGCAAAGCAAAACTTACACTGCCTACACATCAGAGTAATAGAGATGAAGCAGATGAAAAATTCATTTTATGAAGAAAGTATAGCCCGGTGTCAAGGTTTTTGGAACGTCAAAGTTTAATCTTCAAAGCGATACCACCTATATAATAGATTTGCTGCCCCCCCCCCCCCTTTTTTTTTTAAACCCTTTGCCAAGGTTAGGTTTTTGCTGCAGTAAGTTTATCTGTTTGATTCAGTGTTCGTCTGGCTTTAAGCAGCATTGCACAAAACCTACCGAACCAATTTCCAGGAAACTTGGTGGCAGGGTCTAGCATGGACCAGGGATGAACATGTTTAAGTGTTTTGAAGTGGTTCTGAGTCAGGGGGTGTCTCCCATAATGTAGTTTCTATTTTGCTAACATTACAAGATACAGCACGTAACAATGCAGTCCACCTTGAATCAAGTAGATGGCAGTAAAGTTCAATAGTAACAAAACTTAGCCAATGTAGAAATACAGTGACTCCATTGGAAATGTATCCAGATATACAAAGTTGCTCTGAGTGCAGATTTGCACATCACAGAAGAGCCGACTATTGACTTTATCAATTGTAATAGGCAATTGAGCAAACTCAAATTAAAACACACATTAGAGATTAGATACAAATAGGCTCGACTTGTATACAAGTTATTTCACATTAAACTGTCATTGTCACTTCACAGGACTCCTACTGAGCACGAGAGACGGTACAGAAAGCCAAGTGTGTCGGCCCTTTAATCTTGATGAAAATGGAGAGCCCAAACTTTGTCAGGTGACGTTAGTACAACAAAAATGCAAGGTCTCTCCTAATTGGTTTTAATTATTAAAATAAATTGATTTTATTTTATTTTTACATTTGTACTTTATTATATTTCTCATGTTTACAACGTAGCTGACTACGAAATTCTTCAGTTAAAAAAAAAAAAGCTTAAAGCGTGGTAATTTTCAATATCAGCTGATGGTCAAGATTTGGTTCAGAAAAAGAAGAAATTATGTCCTGCCATCTTTTAGCTAAATAAATAAATGAGTGACGCATAAGTGCCGACAATACTCGTGGTAAAATCAATTAAGTAAAGGAATCTGAAATATTTTTGTACAATTGTGATGTTCCTCAATAAATCCACCAGGGGAAAAAAAAAAAGACATTTGAAAAGAGAGAACAGATGTCAGTCTCTGACTACACTGCATCTGAAGGTGGCTGAGCCATTACTCTGTGGTGGAAAGATGGTTCTAATTCGAGACATTCTTAGCATTATTGTGTGACTATTGTGTTTAATCAGTGGTCTACACTATTTCTGGCTCGATCCATACGTGCGATTTCGGCACACCTGGTACCGCCTCATGATTAGGGAGTGAATTTAGCTCTTTGCCCCAGTACTTATTTACACAGCAGTGGAAACATGTGGGATCAGGGTTAATTTACTGACGCTGTGCTAGACTGGCTGATAAGCACTATTATAGTCCAGGCACTGACCAGACTAGACTTATGCTGAAAAAGGCATAACTGAGTTTCTGTATTGAGCGAAGCATACCGAATCCCTGATTTTGGTTTGACGAAGTGAGCCGACTTGCATCAGCGCTGGCTTAAAGAAACACCTAACGTCAGTTTAACATGGACTCCATCACACTCTCGTGCCAGTCATAGTAGTCCAAACAGGGCTGTGTGACTTGATTAGATTCAGCACCAATGTGTCAGCTCACTCATTCCTGTTAAATCTCATCTGTGCGTGCGCACACACACACGCACACACGATTCATTCATAGCATCTGCAGTCCATAGCTTTGAGAATAAACCAGTCGGTGACTCATCCTTCTCTGCCTTTGCTGCATGCAGGACAGAGATTTTAGATCTGTGCACCTTTTTGGTTTCTTTTTCTGGAAGGTGCTTAGTTCTGAAATGGGTTGTTTACTTACTGTTTTTGAGACTGTTTCCTTTTCCTTACATCATACCTCTTTTGGCTTTATCTAGCCACTCGCAGTTGCGTAACCGCTCATTATACTCGCTAATAAATCTGCGTGGGTTTGCAGAATTAGTCTCGCTGCATTCCCCTTTGAATACTGTCCAACGAAATTAGCCAAATTATCCCCTCATGCCATTTTGCAGCCATTTTGAGTAGTTTGTTTCCTCTTTTTTTTTTTTTTTTTTTTTTTTTTTATATATATAAATTTTTGCAAGATGAGCATGGAAATGTGGAGCTTAAAATGTTTTAATGATCACACCACACACTGTCTCTTTCTTTTTTACTTTTAGAGATGGATGCCACAGGGCTTGGGATGTGTACTGGGGCCTTGAAGACCCACAAATATACAAATGATGTTCTTTACGGAGGCTGATTTTTCCATACACACACGCGCACACTTTTAGACCCACAATGTTTTATCTCCCTGGGGAATGTGAGTGGGGAAAAAACACAGCTATAGGTTTAATGAAATCATTTATTTGTTTATTTGTAGGGGTTCTCAAACTCTTTTTTTTAAAACCCCACAAAGTAAAAGAAATGCAACACAAGCTTTAGGCATAGTACACAGCCTGCTCCAAAAGTGTTGGGTTTTGTGCAGCGTATTATGAGTATGCCCCTCGGTTACGTTTGTGACATGCAGCCTCTTGCAGTCAACTCTGTGTTTCTTACAAAAACCCAACTAGGCCAGCAGCTTGCAGGGCTTATGTAGAGATGCATGTGTGTAAACAGGAATATTAGTGGAATATTCATTTTAATGTAACATTTAAACAGCTTCGCAGGCATATTGTCTTTTTCAGAACAAGGGCAAAAACTGCGATATTTTGTGCATGTAAACATAGTGAGGGTGTCGGTGCATTTTCAAGCCAAAAAAAAAAATCTAGACATAATTGTTAATGTGAGATGGGGGAAGGGGTGGGACTTCTGGGGGTCAGAGTTTTTAAAAAAAAAAAACCCCAAAAAAAACCTATGCAGCGGTCAGTCATTCCAGATTCATATATGTTGATTGATTGGCTTATGTGCCTTTTTTCATCGGGGAGGAAAGAGAAGAATGCACTTTTGGTTTAATTTTAAGTGATAAGTTGAGTGTTGGCGGCATACTCTGATGTGAAACGCAGACTTCCTACGCAGGTCTGTAATTACCATAAACAGCCTTGAGATAGTCATCATGGAAATGTACGCCTTGAGAGCCATGGGTTTAAAGGGACAGATTAGGGTGGTGGCGGTGTAGTTTAGCTGTTAGTCTAGAGGATACGTTGGCGATCGTGTGTTTGTTTTAATTATTTGAGGGTCTTTGTAATTAGATGGCAGCAGGGTGCCTACTCGAGCAGTGTGTTATTCTGGATTAGCTGTAATTAAGAGCAAAGCCCAGTCTGCTCGCAGGGCCACGGTCACTCAGGTCGTCGCTAGCAAAGCAAGAGCCCGCGTTGAAACCACCTCCTCACTGCTCGCGAGCTGGATCACACGTACGCGTGAGTGCTGGTGACTGTACAGAGAGAACAGTCTGGTGTCTGCCTCCAGCACAGACACAGCTGACAAACTAGACAGTACACACTGTATAAGCTTTTAGCTTGTTTCAGCTTCGCCCAACATCCCCCGCCGTCTTTTTCCTCAACCACACACACACACACACACACACACACACACACACACACACACACACACACACACGTACATACAGTGCTGTTTGTGTATTAGGAAAAGGAGTTTAGCTGCTGCTTGCATGCCAAACAGGCCTGCCTGCTGTTTTGGAGTTTGGCCTATTCCTGACTCAGCCGCTGTTTCTTCTCTTTTTTTAAAATGTGTGTGTGTTTTTCTCGCTCCGTGTTTGTTGATGCTTCCACCGGAAGGCTGGCTCTTGAGTCCACGTCAGCAAAGCAGCAGCCTGACTCTCTTCCTGAGGGGAGGTGTGTGTGTGTGTGTGTGTGTGTGTGTG
>JAQMCW010000003.1:8734133-8747770 GCA_030068335.1 Chrysichthys cranchii
GCCGAACCCAGGGCTCGAACCCAGGACCTTCTTGCTGTGAGGCGACAGTGCTAACCACTCAGCCACCGTGCCGCCGTCATACCATATTATTTCAAGGCAAACAAAATATTGTAATTAAGTGGTGTTATTCTGTTCATATAGCATGTTTTTCACCATGGGGTCAAACGGACCCAATGGTACCAATAATGTGACTTTTTTCATGGTACCAGAGCAGGGTTAAACCAACAAGGGACCAAAGCACTTTTACTGAGGTTTGGTAGACATCATGATTGTAATCAGTTCTTTCTTTCATTTACAAATATAGATCAGTATATGAGGCATGCACTTAGAAATAGCAGAAGTGATAGCCCTGTCAAATCTCCACTCTAGCGTAGAAACTGTTGCTTACAGCTACTGAGATGTGTGAACAAGCTTTAGGGACAGAGTCTCTCACAGACCACAAAAAGTGTAGCCTGACTGAGCTATGCATCTCTAATCGTGTTATCCCAACAACTAATGGTCCCAGGGTCCACTCTTTACGGTTGTCCATCATGCCCTGAGACATCAGAGCTAGTGCACAGAGGCACATATGTTATGTTATTGGTGTTCTTGGAAGCAGAATGTCCCATAGAGAGAGCTGAGAAAGTGAGCAATCTTGTTGAAGTTAATGCTTTCTTGTGTTCATCTCTGTTCTCAGAGTCCAATGAGAAGATACAGGCTCTTCGCGAATGGTTAAACAATATCAGCAAGCCTGTGGTGAGTATATGGAAGTTTTACGCATACTTTATATGAGTGATTCTCTGGATGATTGACAGATACATGATCATTACAGGCTGTCAGAGTATGCAGTGGCTGTGACTTTATATATTGTGTTAATTACATAATTACCCATATGTGAGAATTAAATGAAAGAAAAGTTGTGTGAGCTATGTCCCTAGAGAATTTGTGAGTAATGGCTGACTATAAAGGAGCATTAAAACTGTGTGTAATTATCACCAACCAAATGGCTACATCCTTGTTTGTTTTGGTGTGTTATGTTATAATTTTTTTTACTTGCACCAGTGTGCAGGTTTGCTATGTTTAAACACCTGGACTGATCCTCTGTCATTTCTCATTATTCAGATGCTGTGCCAATATGTTTAAATCATCTCTATTAGCAAAGTAGTGTTTGCGTGAGCTTATTTTATCTCTCTTCCAGGGTTCTTTCCTTTGCAAGTGTAACCTGGTCAATAAAATAACCATGATGGCCACTGAGTGCTGGCATAAAGGCTGTAGTTAATAATAGTCTAGATGTCCTTGTGTAGCAGCTAGTTACATTGGTTTTGTCGTCACAATCCTCACAAGAGCCCTGAGAGACTAAATAAAGTGACAGAAGGAAATGAGGCGGGCAGTGGAGCGAGGGCTCCGGTTGAAGGCCTTCTTGGTCCGGATGGACAGATTATTTCCACAGAAATGACTACGGGGATGTGAGCAGAGGTTACAGAACTTGGGAAGAATGAAATAGCACAAAGCAGAAAAAAAAGAGCTGAGTTAAGCTTTCAGGGTGCCATTTTTCATGGGTTTGTGCATCTGTGTTTCTGCACTCTCAGAAAAGTTCTGTGCTTTGAATATCAAAGGACCAGAAATATCCACAGCTACGAAGCTGTATCTAAAGGAAGCTAAAAATAAAAATCTAACCATCTTGTCTTCCTCTCGCATAGACTTTTTTTTTGTTTGGTCTATGTTTTATTTCTGGAGTACTCCTGTGCCTAAATTCATCTTATGTAACTCATTTCAGAAGCACTGCTGTTGCAGATACATTATTTCTTATTGTTGTATCAGCCCATTCAGAACCTGGTTCCTCAGAGATACAGCTGAACAATGGAGTTCACAGATCTCATCTCTGACTTCTTTAGGTGACAGATATCCAGGCCAGAGGAGCAAGTCTCTGCTGGACAGCTCCAGTGAGGCAAACTGTGGACGAAGAGCAGAAAGAGCCAGAGGAGAAACCTGAGGAGTCCAGTCTCAGCTACGAGGTGTCTGTCTCGTATAGCGGCAAGGACGGCAAATACAACACTGCCTACAGGTAACACTGCAAATAAACTCAGTTGGTAAGCTGCACAATAGACAGTAGTGACGTATTCTAAGTTTATTTGGACCTAAACAGACCCAGATGCATTAACTTATTCGGATTGATGTGACTTCAGCTTGAGCCTGACAAGTTCCAAAGAACAAACTGTGCTGTCCTTTATGTTTTGAAACTTGTGAGCACTTACACTGTTGCCATGAACAGAATCTACAAGAGGGATCACAGCAATGTTTTCTCTGTGAAATGTTAATTAGTTCTTGTCAAATTACATTAAAGAAAACAAGAAACACTTTCTTTTTTTGTTCATTGCCGATGGTGTGTTCAGGCACACAGGACTGGTTTGGTTCCGTGTATTTGTGGGACAAACTCCGACATCCCTGTTTCTTTTCTTTGGCTGCATTTTGGCTCCGTTTTTATACCACGTTTGTAAAGATAATTGTTCAGGACTGACATTGAAATGTTTAGTAATCACCTGTTTGTCTTTTTGGACCAGTGGAAAGGAGCTTAGTGCAACCATAGAGAACCTAAGACCAGCAACAGACTACCATGTCAGGTCTGTACTCTGTTTTAGACATTCTCCAGTATTCAGTTATGATCTTCAAAATTTCTAAAATTGAGAGGAAATAATATTGTGTACATTTTGCACCTCTAGGGTCCAGGCCATATATAACTGTTTACACGGAAACCCTTCTGAGCCTGCAAGTTTTACAACTCTGAGCTGTGAACCGGACACACCAATGCCACCTCGCAAAGCCAGCGGCACCAAAAACTGTCTCGTCCTGCAGTGGAAGGTCTGTACCTTTGGTGTATATACATTAAGTGCATATATTATTTCTTGCACAGAAGGCTGCATTTTATGCCAGTTATCTTCGTGTGTGCCTGTGTGAGACTTTGCACCACAAGTCATTTTTTGTAACTAATATTCATGCTTTTAGAATCTTATTTTGAAAAATCTGTATTATTTTACAAATCTGCATCTCTGTAGCGTAATGGTGAATTAATAGCCAACTACCTGCACTACACTATGGACTGTTCAATTTAAATCAAGTATCTTCTTCCAGGCTCCATGTGACAACGGATCTAAAATTCAGAACTACATTCTACAGTGGGATGAGGTAATGCTGTATACTCCATCGCTATTTGACAGCAAGTTAGTTAAAGTGTATGCTGTATCACATTTGCCAGTTGTTTGTCACTTTGCCCTTACCTGGATTGAGGTCAAGAACCTCATATAAAAAAAAAAAGGTTAACTGTGAGCTAAATCATTTAATTTTAGACTTTGATTGAGCTGAGTTGCTGCCAGAATGTCTGTTGTTTTTGCACAAATAAGCAAAGCATGATTGATGTGATGCTTCGCCTCAAAAGTGTGTCTTTGTTTAAAGTTTAAAATATGTAATGTTGTTCCTCATGTTGTGTTCCAGGAGTAACTTGGTGTCGTTTGGTGTATTTGAATTGTCATGTCTGAACAGGGTAAAGGTACAGGAGTGTTTGAACAGTGCTACTACGGCCCTCAGAAGCAGTACAGGGTGACCAAGCTCTCGCCAGCATCCAAATACTCATTCCGCCTAGCAGCCAAAAACGACATGGGTGTCAGGTGTGTGTGTGCGTGTGCGCGTGCGCGCGCGTGCGTGTGCGCGCACTGAGCCAAGTGCTCCATGATGAATGTGGGTGTAGAAGTGTGGGAGTATTTATTTCAGTCACCACTCTAAAGACTTTTTCTTGAGTTGTACATGAATTTGTGTGTGTTCACTCTCTGTTGTAGTGAGTTCAGTGAACCTGTAGACATGCTGACCTCATGCAGTGTCCCTGCACCCCCAAAGAGCCCTGAGCTGCTCCAGGCTGGGGTCACTTGGCTCTGCGTGCAGTGGAACAGGCCAGAGAGCTCACCAAAAGAAGACGATATCGGTTACGTACTGGAAATGGAAGAAGAGGGCTCGGTAAGAACCCAGCACACATTATGTACTCTGTGGTCACAGTATACAGGCACAGAGTCACTAGTCCCAACGTGAATACTTCTCAAGAGAAAGAGTGCTTCATAGACTTTTTTTTTTTCAGGTTGAGGCAAAATCCAAGTCCAATCCAATGAATTTTTTTCTCCAAATGCCCTTATCCACTAAACTAATGGAGCTATTTTTTTTCTTTAAAGTTTTTTTTATAGCTACTTATTAGACAGATTAGCTGGGGTTTTTTTTTTTCCCCCCTCCAAGAAAATTTATTTTGCCAAATTTGATTTAGACTACTGTCTGACGCTTACACAAGCTAATGTTAAGTATATATGAAATGAACAAAGCTGTGAAAATCTTCCATAGCACTGGCATTTGCTGATGTTGCAGACAAGCACTGATTGTGGGTTTCTTTTTTTTGAGGTTCACCCGGCACTTCCTGCATTTTTACAGTATATAAAGGAAGCAGTCCATTGTCTGGGTGTCTTAATATGTTTATTTATGGTTCACACACACACATGCAGTAATTCCTGAATTCGATTGGCATTTAAATTCATATGATGGGAGTGTCACTTGTGCATGCACACACTATACACCTGCAGGTACAGGATAGTGTACTTGTAACTGCTGTGTGACTGTTTGGTCTGGATGTGCAGGGTTATGGGTTCCAGCCCAGCTACGATGGTGATGAGCTGTTATGCACAGTGAGGAATCTGCACCGGAGCACCAAGTACAAATTCAGGGTGAGAGAAGCGTCCTCTTTGGTGTGCATGTGTACCATAGGACTGGTTGTGTCTTTTGTGTGAAGTTAATTTTTTACTGAGCAGTGGCTGGTTAACCAGCTTTATATTCATTACTAGTAATAACCTTTTTAAATTCAGATGAATTCCTGCTGTAAGATACTAGCTTATATGCAATATTTATTGTTGTAATAATTGAAAAATTGCAGACTGCTACTGGGCCAATATATTTAGCGATCTAATTTGCATCTTCTAGCTTCCTATTACCAGCGCTGTCATGTAGTAAGGTATTTATAGTTTCGGATGATTATAATCAGTCATTTTGGTTTCAGCTGTTATCTGAAGTAATTTGATACCCTTCCCAGAACATAATTTCACAGTGGGGTCCCTGACTGACTGACTGTCCAGTCCATTATAAATAAATAAATGTTTATAAATAACAGGCAGTTAGCCCAGCATGTGACTAGCACAACAGTCATGATGATAGTGATGAGTGTCTTGTCAAAGTGATGCATTAAAACCACATCATTCATGATGTATGGAAAGCCTCATCAGAAATGTCATCTTAAATAACTGTATTAAAAAATCAGTGAAAACTGTATTCTTATCTTTTATTAAAGCCAGAGTAGGTGATTTTTTTTTCCCCCTGAAATGTTTGTTATATTTCTTGAAATTCTCTTTTTGACACTAGTGAATAACCAAAAGCAGTGACATTTAAAAAAAATGTCGTCTGTGGCGGGCGCAAGGTTGTAAAAAGCCAGGCCAATCATCTCAGTCGGTCTGAATGATCTGATCGGACAGCCTCCCTACATGTACTCTGCCTATGCACTCAGCGCACAGTGACAAGTCTTCCACAATGCTAGGCAGACATATTGCTAAAACTAGTGAGCTGGTCAGTCGCACAAGAGTGACGGAACGGGCTACCAAAATTTTCAGCTGCTCCTAACATTATACCTACAGCAGCTTGCACTGTTAAACAAAGGATGAAATGAAAGACTGAAGTAGAAAATGAAAAAAAAGGTTCAGTAAATAGTTCCTTCACATGCTATAGGAATTATGGTAAATACGAGTTGCCGACTTGAAAGTTGCTCATGAACGCCGCCTCATCTCCAGAGTAATTCAAGTGGGACAACTATTGTTAGCTGTTACTACTGTAATCGCATTCCTGTGATCTGTATACACTTCACTTGATATAGAACAATGGTTTTTTTTTTCCAGCATGTGCATTATGTAATCAAAATAGGATTTACCCAAGAAACAAGTGAGAAGGAATCTCGCATCTGGCATTTTTCATTTTGTGCTGACAACAGAGCACTTGAACACGACATACTCGTAACTTTGTGTTTTCCACAAAGTTAACAACTGAGCGAGTTATCTCTTCTCCCCAGTGCCCGCTCTCTTTCTCAAGGACTCGTCCATATGCAGTAATCGTGCATGTGTTTTGGCTTTTTGTGTTGGATACTTTCAAACTCTGTCACTCTTGCTGGTTGCACCAGAATCACCTACTCTGCCTAAAATGTCCCATTAGCTACTTGTTCATTTAGCTGGTCAGTGCTGTTAAACTTATCTTTGTGGAGTGATCAGAAAAAGGCCTCATTACAATCATGCAGTTAAGACTACAGTCTGTTAATGTGATCAGTGCTCCTAGAGGGAAGCTGATGAGTCGGTCAGTACCTGCTGCGCAATTCTTCCCCTTTATAGGTTCAATTACACCCCATTAGCAAGAGTTATAACGGTGCTCTACTGAATATTGATTATAATAACTAAGCAGCAGGATTTTATCATCCTTTTGGACTTTTTTTTTGGGTTCTGTTATAAATGGGCAGTCGAAGTGATGCCATCTTTCAGAACAAAAAGTTCTAGTTTTGCTCAAGAGTACATGTTAGCCTTCTTTTGTCAGTGTGTTTTACAGTTGACCATGGGTAGAATTTTAATATACTTTCTTTTGCATTACTGTATTGTTAGCAATGATGCAAGTTTACAGTGTATTATACATTCAGATGAGTTATGGTCCATGCTTTGACTTAGTGCTTTGGTATTATTCAGGTTGCTGCATATAACGCAGAAGGTAAGAGTAACCCAAGTCCTGTGTCAGAGTTCACCACGGCCCCAGACAGACCCGGCTGCCCCGGCAAACCCTCCGTTAAGGGCAAACAGCATCCCACCAACTTCCGCATGACCTGGGGTGAGTCTGGCTTTGAGACGCAGGCTTTGAACTTGCATTAGATACAGTGTGTTTACTCTGGCTGTGTGCCCCCTTTCTTAACACAGATCCCCCCAAAGAGACTGGTGGCTCAGATGTGACTGAGTATGTGGTGGAGCTGTCTGAAGGACTGAGTGGTAAGTTCTAGTGGGATTCTTAATGAGTCTTGTGTAGTTATTTAGGCTTGTGATATAACTGTGTGTTCATGTTTTCAGGCTCCTCTTGGGAGGAAGTGTACAGGGGTTCAGCTACGGAATGTGTGTGTGATGGGCTGAAGCCAGGCGTGACATACCAAGCTAGAGTCTGCTGCCACAGCAAAGGAGGACAAAGCCCAGTAAAACACACAAATGCCTACAAATCATTTTTTGTGTGTTTTAATGTAACCTGCATAGCCTTTGTATGAATTGTACTGTATGAACGGCACCCCCAGTCATTCTGTAGCGCTGATGAGTCAGACGGAGGTGACTAAGAGTTGCTTCGAAAAGTTTTTGAACATTTCTGTTTTCCTGTTATTGTTTTTTTTGCTGTTTTTTTATGTAACTATGACTGGAATTTCATTTAATATCGTTTATAAAAATCGATCTACACATTTTACCTAACAAGTGCCAGTTATTTCTTAAACTGCATTGTCTGGTATTTGCATGAATGAACAAACAGAACAAAAAGGAGAATTTCTGATTGAAAAGCTACATGACTGTTGGAATAGTGCTGTGAGTGAGAAGAAAAGTGACCTCTGGAGCCCTGCTTAATTTCCATGACTGTGAGCAGTGAGTTCTGCTTTCCAGTCACTTCACCTCTGTTTGACCTCTCGGAGCCAGAGAATCACTGGTTTAGCAGTTCATGCCAAAGTCACAATCCCTATGCAGGCCAAGTTAAAACACTCGAGCATTTTAAGGTCAAGCTGAAGGTTTGGAAAAGCGACTTTACAGGGCCATTTTAAATGATATCATTTGTAGATGCCATTCTCACAAAATCGTGAATCCTAAAGAATGTCAACAAATCGTATCATTTGATAATAGGAAATCGTGTACAGCAGGAAAATATAGGAAAAAGTTTGTTTAATGTATGTCTAAAAAAAAAAAAAAAAAAAATCTAGACAGTGTCCAGTAAGATAAGACTTGTTTTGTAAATTCGCTTTAGTTTACAGAACCAGGCACAATAAGAACCCTGGCCTTGGTGTCAAAGTTACAATGAAGGGCTCTGCTAAATGACTGTTATTCTCTGCAGAGAGACCCTAAAGAGATCTCACTGGGGAATGTGTAGGCTTCACAGGGATTCGGTTGTGGGTGGGCTGCAGCCTGAGAATATGCAGTTGTGGAAGTCTTTATCATTCCTGCTGAAGGGTGCATGGATGCTGCTGTGTTTTGTCTGAAAAAGAATAACAGCATCTCCTTATGTTGTAATAAGCTTTAAATTAAGGGCTTTATAAAGATGGGCTGATCAAAGTGGTGTTCCACTTGGCCCTCATTAGGTTGAAGTGCATTTAGTTGACCTTTTGTATGATTGGCAAGTGGCCCGCCTTTACAGTACAGACCTGATTGCTGGTCATTGACAAAAAATGTAATAAAATAAGCAGTAAATTTATGTGAAGGTACCTCAGTTTTCTCATTTTGTCATACATGTACATAAATTATACCAGAAGTTTTTTTTTTTTTTTTTTTTTTTTTTTTTTTTTTTTTTTTTTTTTTTTTTTTTTTTTTTTTTTAAATCACTGCTATTTTTAATCCTTTTTTGGTTTGTTTGTCAGCTTTCGGAGACCCTGCAGGTCCAGACTCCGGCTGTTCCTCCTGGTCCATGTCAGCCTCCCAGAGTAATTGGCAAGCCAAAAGCCAGAGAGGTGCAACTTCGCTGGAGTAAGCATGCAGCTTTTTTATTATTTATATTGTGTGTGCGTGCGTCTGTGTGTGCAAGTGTGTTAAATTTGCTTCTCCTGCTGTTGTGTGACAGCTTCTCCTCAGGTGGATGGTGGGAGTGCGGTGTGTGCTTACAGTGTTGAGATGTTCACCCCCCAGGCTGAGGAGGCCAGAGAGGTGCATCAAGGCCACGAGCTTGAATGCACGGTGCACAGCCTACTACCTGGAAGAACATACGGCTTCCGTCTGAGAGCAGCCAACAAAGCTGGGGTTAGAACTACACACCGTTTAGACACCACTCACAAAAAAATAAGAAGATAATATGGCTAAACTGAAAATAAACCGGACTGCTAGAGCTGTTTTTTCAGAGCCGGTCCTGACCAATTTCGTGCCCTAGGCAAGATGTTAGATGGTGCCCTTTGCATTGCAGCCAGTTCTACCACCAATCTCTGTGTTCACACACTAGCACGGAAACTGCATAGCTGCTTGTTGAGAATTTCTTTGCATTAGAACAAAAAACCCACCAAATAAAAAAGGTATCCTTTTGGTATTATATTGATATAAAAAAAAAATCTGCTGATGGTGAAACTCAGCTAGTAATAGCCACATTGAAGCTGATATCATACCTAGGATTCATGCAAAAACATATGGTTTGCTATACATATAAGATTAAATAGTAATAAAAATACAAAGGCATGCAACTATTAATTACAAAAGGGGATGGAAAAGCATTTGAATTAACTATTACAAGCAGGGCTAACGTTGGCTAGCTAGACTAGATGTCTAAAAATATATGCCTGGGTTTTTTTTTTTTTTTTGAGGCAGACAGTGGATGCCTTGTGCAGTGCACACAAAAGAAAAAGCATATTTCTAAAAGTTAAGTTGAAAGATTTTTCCTAAATACCAGTGTGTTGAGGGGGTTGGGGGAGATGGTCAAGCGTCAGCTGTGGAGGGACAGGAGGCAGGTTCAGCCGCCAGGTAATGAGTGATGGTTCTCACCTGTGGCTTATTTCAGGCAAATTATATATTTGTCTGCATGTTTTCAGGGCAAAGAAGCCGGCAGCTGGGGACAGAGAGCTGAGCTGCACTGAGCTGTTTGTGCCTGTTCTAGTGTGATGAGCTTAAAATCACTGAAAAGTGAAAGTAAAAAAAGCAATTAAAAGAAAAACCCCTTTGAGTTGTCGAGTTGATGTGCCGGGGGAATTTTTTTCATGGGCTTTTTAAAAAATATTTCGCTGCTGCTGTTGTGGAAATTTTTTTTTTTTTTTTTTTTGTATCTTCAAAATTATAGTTTTAAAGTAATAACAGTAAACTTTTTTTAATTTAAAAAATGTAGATTTTTTTTTCTTATCTCATTTGGAGCACCCTGTGGATGGACAGTTCCCCCAACATTTTTTCCTGGTGAAGAACATTGTGATAGGCAGTTGCTGATGCTGTCTTTTCATTTGAGTTATCAGGTTTTTATACACTTCCGTGGCTCCATCAAGAGCATTTCTGAACTGCAAAGAGCAAATCATTTGGGGGTCCCATTCTTCAACCGATGACTGAAGCTCTTTAGTTAACCGTAAAATGGTGGCGAGGCGCTCGAGAGTTAGGCCTTCTTCTTTGTTTGCTCGAGCCTCTTCTTGTTCTTTCTCTTCCTCACTCGCTGACTTGGTCATTTTGGCCAGATCTTCATCGGTCAGTGGTTTTGAGTAAACCTCAAGCAGCTCAACAAAGTCGTCAGACGTCAGGTCATCAAAGCCTTCTCCTCCTAGCAGTTTTGCCAACCTAACTGCCTTATCAACCGCAGAGTGATGAATTTCTTCAGCAGAAAAGCCCTCGTATCCATCGAACACTTCTGGCCACAATTTATTTCAGCAGGCATTGACAGTCTTCATGTACTTCAGTGCTCTCTGTACAGTCACCAGGCATGATGCAATGGAATAATTCTTCCAGTAGACCTTCAGGGAAAAGTCTTCGTCCGTTGCCATGGCATCAACCATGTGCTGCAGGGGGTTCTTAGTGTACAGTGCCTTGAAAGCCCGGATAACCCCTTGATCCATTGGCTGAATGAGTAGTGACGTATTTGCTAGCAAGAACTCTTTCACCCCTTGGAAGGAAAGATCCATGGGATGACCTCCGGCATTGTCCAGCAGTCAAAGCACTTTAAACTCAAGGCCCCTTTGTGCCTGATGGCTCTTTACCTCCGGGATGAAACATTGGTGAAACCAGTCAACCGTCAGGTGTTTCATTGTGCAACACCTGATGGTTGACTGGTCATTCGGGGGGTTTAGACTTGTAAATTACCCCAGGCTTAAGATAAAAGCCCACAGCATTGCCGCACATGACTAGCGTGATGTGGTCTTTATGAGCTTTAAAGCCCGGCGCTCTTGCCTCCTCCTTTGTGATGAAGGTACGGAATGGCATACACTTCCAGAATAGGGCTGCCTCATCCATATTGAACACCTGCTCTGGCCAATATCCACCTTCTTTAATGATGTTCTTGAAGGTGTCGCCGACAAATTTCTGCTGCAGTTTTGTTCGCGAAGCCAGCCTCTCCATGGAGACTCACGCTGGCCAAGTTGAATTGCCTCTTGAATTTTTCAACCCAGCCCTTGCTGGTGGCAAAGTCACTTTTTTTTGCTAGGGGAATCCGCAGAAGTTCCATGTTGAGGGTCGTCCTCCAGCTCATCCCCAGCATCCGCAGACATTTCATGAAGCTGCTTGGCCTTCTCTCATATTATGAGTGTCCATGGGGATGTTGTTCTTCCGGCAGTCCTCAATCCAGAATCCTAAAGCAGATTCCATCCGGACCACAGCCTTATTCTGCATGCTTACGGCTCGTTTGGCACCCTGGTTATAAGACACTGCGGCCGTAGCTCTTATCTTCTTTTCAGCCTTCTTTATGTGTCGATGCCGTAATGGCATCCTACAGTGGCGCAGCCGCTGCTTTCTTTTAATAAGTGCAAAAGTTTTACCTTTTCAGCAGTTATTAGCATCTTCCGCCGGCGCTTGGGTGTGGCCCCGGATGATGTAGAAGGCGCAGATGGCTTTTGGGACATAACAAAGGGCTTTACTACCCACAAAATGCTCAGTGAAACACATTGATGATGAATGAGCAAGACGTGCAATGCTGGCTAACACAAACTGTTATGATGCTCTTTGCTTAGTTAATCAGCACCCAGGTGACTCCAAGTAGCCGCGCACTCTGATTGGGTACCAGAAAAAGCCTGCGAATCGGCGGAAAAGCTGCAATATATAATTTGACCCATTTACATAAAAACCTGTGATAGTGATCGCGCAAAATTTGAAGCGCGATATGGTGAGGGATCACTGTATATATAGTGGAGGAAATAACTATTTGACCCCTCACTGATTTTGTAAGTTTCCCCACAGAAAAAGAAATGAACCATCCATAATTTTAATTTTTGGTTTAACAGTGAGAGAATATCAAAAAGAAAATCACATTGTATAAAATATATAAATTAATTTGCATTTCATTGAGTGAAATAAGTATTTGATACCCTAGCCACCATTAAGCATTCTGGCTCCCAAAGACCAGTTAGATACTCCCTAATTTCAACTCGTCACCCACATTAAAGACATCTGTCTCAACTAGTCACCTGTACAAAAGACACCTGTTCACACACTCAGACTCCAACCTCTCCACCATGGGCAAGACCAAAGAGCTGTCTAAGGATGTCAGGGACAAGATTGTAGCCCTGCACAAGGTTGGCATGGCCTACAAAACCACAAGCAAGAAGTTGGGTGAGAAGGAGACAACTGTTGGTACAATTGTTCGAAAATGGAGGAAACACAAAATAACCATCAATCGACCTCGGTCTGGGGCTCCACGCAAAATCTCACCTTGTGGGGTGAGGATGATCATAAGAAAGGTGAGAGATCAGCCTAGAACTACACAGGAGGAGCTTGTTAATGATCTCAAGGCAGCTGGGACCACAGTCACCAATAAAACCATTGGTAACACACTACGCCATAATGGATTAAAATCCTGCAGTGCCTGCAAAGTCCCCTTGCTCAAGAAGGCACATGTGAAGGCCAGTCTGAGGTTTGCCAGTGAACACCTGAATGATTCAGAGAGTGCTTGGGAGAAGGTTCTGTGGTCAGATAAGACCAAAATCGAGCTCTTTGCCCTCAACTCAACTCTGTGTGTTTGGAGGAAGGCAAATGCTGACTATGACCCCAAAAACACCATCCCCACTGTCAGTCATGGAGGTGGAAACATTATGCTTTGGGGGTGTTTCTCTGCTAAAGGCACAGGACAACTTCACCGCATCAACAGGAGGATGGACGTGGCCACGTACCCTAAAATATTGAGTGACAACCTTTTTCCCTCTGCCATGACACTGAAAATGGGTCATGGATGGGTCTTCCAGCACAACAATAACCCAAAGCTTACAGCCAAAGCAACAAAGGAGTGGCTCAAGAAGAAGCACTTTAAGGTCATGGAGTGGCCTAGCCAGTCTCCGGACCTTAATCCCATAGAAAACCTGTGGAGGGAGCTGAAACTTTGAATTGCCAAGCGACAGCCTTGGAACCTTAATGATTTAGAGCTGATCTGCAAAGAGGAGTGGACCAAAATTCCTCCTGCTATGTGTGCAAACCTGGTCTTCAACTACAAGAAACCTCTGACCTCTGTGCTTGCCAACAAGGGTTTTGCCACCAAGTCTTGTTTGCTAGGGGATCTAATATTTATTGCACTCAATGAAATGCAAATCAGTTTATATATTTTATAGAATGTGATTTTCTGGATTTTCTTTTTGATATTCTATCTCACTGTTAAAATAAACCTACCATTAAAATTATGGACTGTTCATTTCTTTGTCAGTGGGCAAACTTACAAAATCA
>JAQMCW010000003.1:8747870-8760357 GCA_030068335.1 Chrysichthys cranchii
AAATGTTTAGTCGACTAATCGCAAAAAATAATCGGTGACTAGTCGACTATCAAAATAATCGTTTGTGGCAGCCCTACTCTTCATACATATATATAAAATAATATATATAATATAATATAATAATCTGTAGTGCATTTGGAGTGTGTATGTTTAAACCATGTCAGTGCTTAGTGCTGACAAGTACAATTTATAAGCTGTTTTACTGTCTGTTAATCATCTACTTTCAGATCACTTTGCTTTTGGCAGTTGTCAGTGTTATAATGCATTATATTAATAATGTATAAATGCATTATAAGCATGGCTATAAACTGTAAAGTGAGTGTGACATTTTCATAAATGGTTATATTGATTTGTGTGATGCCTTGTGAATGCATTATAATATCAGTGTATTCCTAGTTCATTATGCATATGGCCTTCATAGAACGTGTTATCGACTGATTCTACCATGTAGGGCAGCGGCGTTGTATTCTTATGCACTCATCATGTGCCTCTTGTTCTGATCGTCAGTTTGGGCCTTTCTCTGAGCGTACTGAGGTGACTACAGGACCAGGAGCACCTGAGGCTTGTCGACCTACTCATATCATTTGCAAATCTCCTTCTTGTGCTATGGTCAGCTGGGAAGTAAGGATTACTAACTTTTATTATATGTTATCTTACTGGTAATGAATTAATATTGTGAAACTGACGTTTCACACATTTAAAAGAAGCCATAAGCTTTAGTTTTTCTAAGCAGAGAAGCATCCCAGACATTTAGTCGGAACAATAGTTTTTCAGCTAGCATTCTGTCTGAAGATATGTGCTTGGATTTGGCCTTTTAAAACATCTCCTGTCTTCCAGGCTCCATCCTGTAATGGTGCAGCAGTGACTGAGTTTCGGCTGGAGTGGGGGGCAGCAGAGGGGTGCATGCAGGTGATCTACAGTGGAGCAGCAACCAGCTATGAGCTGAAGGGCCTACTGCCTGCTACCAACTATTTCTGCAGAGTACAGGTGAACGTTAAAAACAAAGCTTTAGAAGCTGAAAGTGGTGTGTATTAGTGTGTTTGATGCTCTCACCATGTATGTGAGCAGAAAACAGTACTTAAACTTTTGCAGATGTTTATAAAGCGAATGAATCTTCACCTCAGGTTCAAGACTGTGCTTAAAATATGAAAGGAAAATGTCCAATAGTTCAGAAGATGAAGTCCTCATTCCAAATTGGTATTATTTACACACAATTTGGGGTAGTTAAGTACAGATTTATTACAGTAATCCTTTTTGGGGGAAAAACAGTACAGGATATAGTCTCATAAATTGGCTTTCTTTATGAATGAATGATTTATACAGCCAGAATGACACTGCTACTATGGTACGCATGACTACATACTTATATAAATGTAAGTGCAAAAAAGGTTGTCTCAAATTTGTACCTGAATCAGATTTTTACCATCAGTGGTGATCATCTACTTTTACATTTACACATTTAGCAGGTGCCCTTGTGGTTGGTTGTAGCCTGTTAGTCTCCTCGTTCAACTCCACTTGGTGTGGGACCTTATAATGCCATCAAGCTGTTAGGAGTTTAGTACAGCATGTAAAGAATACTGTCACCTATTTCAATGCTTCCCAAATGCAGGGTTAGGGTTAAATGCTTCCCATCTGTATTCCTTTAGCTGTGAATATTTGTTTTCTTGTCCTAATTCATTCGACTGTATTTGTTTACTAGTTAACAGACCCTTCTTGAGCTGACCTCACTCAAACAACATTAATATGTGCAATGTAAAGTGGGTTTGAAAACAGTGCACTATTGAAATGCTATTAAGGCCTAGGTAATTAGGTAAAGGAGGAAAAAAAAAACCTGGCTCTGAAAGTTCTGTTTTTTTTTTTGTTTTGTTTTTTTTTACTGCATTAGGATCATTTTGATCTGGCTCAGTCTTAATTCACCACTGAGTTCTGGATGTTTTCCACCAATTTCGGTGTTTTGACTCAGGGAAATGATGCGTTAATTTAAAAAAGGCTGAATTGCGGTGAATATTATGCCATCGACTCCCCCAAGCGGTTAAATAAGCTCAATTCACGTACTTCAGCTCATGTATTTTACCATATGCCCGTAAACCCGTTAACTGGTCTCATCCAGCTTTCACGGATGCACTCTTTTATCTGCTCTTGAGCACTCTCTTATCTGCTTTCAGTGATAACTTACAAAGTACTTAAGCCATCTTTTGTATTCACAAAGGTTATGTTAATCATGGTTCTGATAGTTCCCTCCTGCAGCTTTACTTTTCAGCTCATTTTTAATACAACGTTTTACTGTTGCTACATGCATCTAGTGTGTGTTCTTATGCGCCTGTATATTTGTCTGTTGTTCAGGCAGTGAATGTGGCTGGTGTGGGGCCATTTAGCGAAGTGGTCCTATGTCAGACGCCCTGCTCTGTGCCTGCCACCGTCAGTGTTGTTCATGCTCTCCGTGAGAGCGAGATGAAGGTGGAAGAGAAGGGCTCTGACGAGGAAGAAGAAGAAGAGGAGGAGGAAGAGGAAGAGGAGGATGGAGAAAGACCTTCTCCTTCACTCTACTCCCCTTCTACTTGCCTGGGGCTGCGCTGGGAGGCACCGTGTGATCACGGAGCAGAGATTACATCTTACCTGATCGATATAGGAGAGAGACAGCCAATCTCGACTGGACCTGTAACCAAGTACATTATACAGAACCTGCAACCTGACACCACCTACAGGTATACACAGATGTCAGACGCACAACTTTTATAGCTAGTCTGTATCCAGAGTGCATATATTTAACCTAAACACATTTAACAGAATGTTAGCTACACCACTATAGTTTGCATGTCCTTACATTAAGCCACATTTTAGTAGTAAAATGCATCAGTCTGACCCTGCATACTGTGTATGGGGGTTTTCACAGCAAAAATTTATTATCTGTGCATACGTTTTCCTGATTGGAAATGCCTGTAATAATCAGAAGTAATGTGTTTTGCTGTCTGATTGTCTGACAGTGTTTGACTAATGCTCTGTTCATTATCATCATGTTGCTCTCACTTCTAAATATTTGCATAATGTTAGTTAATGGAAATGAGGTGGTATGCGCTTTTTTTTTCCCCTCAGATTTTGTGGCTTTGTTAAAATTTGGGTATGGATGGAAGCCAACCTAATGGGTGAATTTTACTCAGACTCCATCTCATTTCATTAAATGCACAGTATAAATACATCATTTAAAATGGATGGGGGTGTGTTTGTGTGTGCAGGATAAGGATCCAGGCTCTAAACAGCCTCGGTGCTGGTCCCTTTAGCCACACTTTTAAGCTGAAGACAAAACCGCTGCCTCCCCTGCCTCCACGGCTGGAGTGCACTGCATTCAGCCACCAGACGCTCAGGCTGAAATGGGGTGATGGTCCAGCCAAGAACTCCCCCACAGACTCACTGCAGTACCAGCTCCAAATGGAGGATAAAAATGGCAGGTGAGGCCATCCATCACCCATCATCTCGTTGAGCATACCAAAATGGGATACTCATGCAAAAGTATTGGTATTTGTGAAAACCCTCCTTGGGTTGTAGATGGATCATCTGTAAAATAACCTTACACTAGCTGTGGTGGTACTTTGGAGAAGGTCCATCTTATATACATGAATTTCTTTATATAGTTGTATTAAGTATGGAATAAAGACTTCGGCTTCATGCTCCCTGTCTGTAGGTTTATATCCTTGTATAAAGGACCATGCCACACTCACAAAGTGCAGAGGCTAAATGAGTCTACCTCTTATTCATTTCGCATCCAAGCCTTTAACGAGGCGGGTGAAGGGCCTTTCTCTTCTGTGTACACCTTCACCACCCCCCGCTCTCCTCCAGCTCCACTCAAAGGTAAGGCTTTCGGCTGTCTCACCTTTTTTTGTAATACCTTTTGAAATACCTGTCATTCTCTTTGTGTATTTGTGTGTATCTAGCACCGCGTGTGGAACGCCTGGATGAGTCTTGTGAGATTAGTTGGGAATCCCTGCCACCTATGAAGGGAGATCCAGTCATATACTGCCTGCAGTGCGTGCAGGGGAATTCTGACTTTAAACAGGTACCACTGTTGCTGTCATAGCGATTCTGTTTGACTCCAGCTTTTCATTTTTTTATGAACAAGTCTACTGCCTGGTTTATGCTTCGTCAGACATGCTTTTAAGCTTTGTCCTGTGTTCATGGTGTTTCAGAAAAAGAGAGACAATGTCTGTCTTTCAAAATAGGCTAGCATAACAGCAGGCTGGTATTTTTCTGGTTCTTAAAATAAAATGCCCAGAGGTTCTGAGATTTGAAAAAAATAATGGTAAACTGTCTAATTAAATCATTTATCAATGATATCTCTAAATTGTCCCATTTCAGGACTTAAAGCGAATGTGTAAGGGACACATTCAAGTTAATTATAATCTGTTAAAATACAAGTTGATCTGCAAAACATTGCTGAACTTGGATCCTATAAGAAGCCGGTCTCCTGCAAAGACGAAGCGAAAAGCAACCATGGTCAACTAAGAGAAATGAACACTACTCACTTTATGTTCATGCATCAGTTCAAAAACATGTCCAGTATTATGAACTATAAAGCAAATGAAATAATGTAGTCTTTATCCCCATTTTCTAATGTGGCATTGTGACAGTTACTGTGTCACTAGCTATAAGATACGTGATTGAATAAGGAACATTTTCAGTTTCACTTTAAATCAACATTCCTATCTTTTGTTTTTATAGCACATTTAACAATAGATTTTGTCTCACAGCACAATTGCAGAAATCCACATATAGATTTAGATGCCTACCGAGCGAGTCAGATGTGAGCAACGCACGCAAATCGCGCTGAGACGACATGAAGAACTTTTGAGAAGAGCTAGAGTCAAAAGGCAGCCAATCCTATACTGGGAGATACCGTATCATGACAATATTAATCATAACAATTCTACAATTGTAAACTATAAAGGCAAAATGCACTGCGTTAAAATGATGCTCAGTATGAGTATATTGTGGAAAGGAGTCCTGGGATTACCATAGGGCAGTCTTTATGATTTTTACAGCAATTTTAGACTGTATTATCCATGTGAGATTATCCCCTGAAGCTAGGGTGAGACTTGGGCATAAACACTTTTTGGAAAGTGCATAATTTTAAGGTATACATGTAGGACATTGCACAGCAGAAAAAAAAACTAGTCACAAGTGCAGAAGTTCCAAACAGAAACAGAAAATCAGGATGAATAAGGCAGGTCTGTAGGGAGAGAAGAGCCAGAGTGTTATTTTGCTCTGGAAAGCGCAGGTAAACTGATATCTTCGCTATAACTCAACACTGACTGTACTAAATGCATCTAATGATTGGGTGTTGGACACACTAAATTGAAGCTTCTTTTGGTTTTCGCCCACTCATTGACTCGCATGTGACTGCGATCCAGTCACAGAGGATGTCAGCGGGCAGATGGGACGCCTTGATTTTGTAAACTGACTTTTCTCAGACTGCCCGTGCTCTGTCCCATCTCAAGAGTCTGCTCAGAGAAAAGCATAAATCAAGCTTTTGAAAATCTTCTGCTTTGTCTACAGTTATTTGATTCACGTACTGTTTTAATTTGTAATAAGTAATATTGCACTGATTTAAAATGATGATAAAATTAAACCTTTGTGTAATATTGAGCGAAACGAAGAGCATTATTTTAAACATTGATATTTATCATTAAACTCAAGACTGTTTGGAGTGTTGTATTGTTAAAAATCCCTGTTTAGTTCCATGAATTAACTAAAAGTGAAATAACTTTTGTGCTCTCTCCGTGTCTCTTCTCTCTGTTTTTTTGGCTTGTAGATGTACAAGGGCTCTGACACTGTATTCCGCCTCCCCTCCCTGAGCTCGTCCTCTGAGTACCGTTTCCGTGTGTGTGCGATCCGCCAGTGCCAGGATGCTCCAGAGATCATGGGGCCGTACAGTTCCAGCGTCACTTTACTGCCTCTTCGTGTAGAATCTCCCAGCTCATCCAGCAGCGCGGGACCTAAAACTGCCGAGACCCAGCAGCCTCGACGCAGCCTCACAGACGAGCAGTTCTCCCTCCTCATCATCGCCCTGCTTGCCCTCACCTCCATCCTCATCGCCGTGGCCATCCAGTACCTCGTCATTGAGTGATCACCGAAGCCACAAGGCCAAATCCTGTTGTTTTGGTTTAGTTTTTCTGTCCATTTCATTTTCCATCTGTTTCGTTAACGGCACCAGAGTGGGTTGAGGAAACGGTGAGCGAAGGGGAAAGGATGAGAAAAGGAAGCTGAGGCCGTAGATTTTTTTTTTTTCCCCCCACTGACTCTTCTTTCTGACTCTTCTCTCTGTCACTGAACCCTTCTTTCTCTGCATCACTGTTAGAAAGAACAGTATTCCTCTCCCATTAGCCGGGAGGTGATTACTTGGGGATTAGGAACGAAGCTTACCGCTCATTGCATTCTCCATTTTATCAATCATTTATATGTGTAGCTATAGTTTTTTATTATTTATATTTTTAGTTTTAACTTTAATTTGTCCAGTATATGACTTTTGATCTGTGTTCCATAGCTGGCATGGTGCTGGTGCGCAGTTTGCCAGCGAGCTCTTTGCTGGTGCGCTGTTCACTAGTGCGCTGGACGTTTGAGCATTGATGTGCAGTTTGCCGGTGAGTGTTTTGCTGGTACGAGTTTTGCAGGTGCACATTTCGCTGGTGAGCTGTGTTCACTGGTGCGCCTGCCAGTTGTGTGCCGGTGAGATGTTCACTGGTGTGCCTGCCTATCATGTGCGCTGGTGAGCTGTTTGCAGGCAAGCCGTTTGCTGGTGCACGGTTTGTTGGTTCACTGGTGCTCTGGCCGTCGGTGCACTGGCCACCGTTCACTGGTAAGCTGTTTGGAACTCAGAGGGCCAGTGAATACAGAGGAGAGGGATGAGAGGAGGTAGGGAATATCAATCTCCCACCGTCACATGGGAGGGAGTCGTGAAGAGACATGATGAAAAGCTTTGTGGTCCTGAAGGGAATGAGCTCTCACTAGATTTAGTTTAATGACATCACTGAGAGAAGGGAGACTGATAAACTTGTTCACCTTATAGAACATTCATTTAGCACTTTCCTTAAAATCTTTTTTTTTTTTTTTTTTTTTTTTTTTTTTTTTGATGTGCAGAATGTGTAGGGATGCAAAAAAAAAAGATGAGAAATGGTAGTATATTTTTGTACAGCATGATGCAAGGACCTGCTCATTTGAGATCTGGGTTGGTATAGGGTTAGATCAATGACCATGGGGTGGGGGGAAGAAACCTAACAGTCAGAAGTTATTTTTATTATCATGCAAGTATACTGTAGCTTGATTTTACATGCAGCTGCTTTGCTCCGAAATATTGTCCAGCACAAAAAAATAAAAAATAAAATCGTATGCTTATCCAGTTATTTTTGCACCTTAGTGAGAAGAAGAAAAAAAAAAAAACAGTACTGACTGCGTCTTGATCTTGTGATGCATATTACGGAACACATTCTCTGATTGTGCGAGCCCTTGTGTTTTTGGGTGTTGAATTGTAGTACCACAAATCTAGCTGTTGAAATCTTTTATTTCAGGAGTAATGATTTCAGACTTGTGATTGGAATCCACCATTTCTTCTGCCTAGTATTTTTCGTAGTTTCTCTGTTTTTTTTTTTTTGTTTTTTTTTGTTTTTGTTTACTTTTACCAACGTTAATTTTCTCCTTAATATTAGATATAAAAGTATTCATATTCACTCATGTTATATATTATTTTCCTCATTTTGAATCATGTATTTGAAGGATTCTTTTGTATTTATGCAAAAAAAAATTAAGGTTAGTCATCTCCAGAGAAACTAAGAAAAAAGATGAAAGCAAAAAGCAGTTCTACGTGTTGATTCTACATGTACTTCCTGTGAAACAGAATTGTTTGCCTTTTTTCTGTGTAAAGTCATTGTGATAGATTGCCAGCGCTGCACGATATCAGTGACACAATCTAGCCGTGAGGTCTAGTGTCGTGAGTGGTTATGGCAGTGATGCGGTCACGACCGGTTAAGAACTACAGGTACCTTGCAAGTCTTGGTTAAATTACATGATTTGGTCTAGGTGGTTTGCAGATGTCTTTTCTTTGTCACTAAAGGAAAAAAAAACCCCAAATTCCTATTTTTGATAGTGATAAAACTGTAATTGCAAAGTGTGCCATTTTAACATCTCCCCCACCATAGTAGGCTTCTACATTTGGTCCATGGGTGGAGACAAAAAAAACCTACAAAAATATGCACAAAAATGAGACCATTTTTATGTAATTTCAATGGTTGCAGTTACCTCATACACCCGTACATTCCAAAATGAAAAATTTGTTATACTATACATAGTACCAGACATATCACTTTAAAATGTTCGTTATGAATTCAGAAATGTATAACCATAAATATGTATCTAAAGTGTATCTGTAAAGTCATGATATCTACAAGAAGAACCATGCACAATAAAAAGTTTATAATTCTTAATTGTCTATGGTTTCTTCTTTGCTAATTGCTTAAAATCAAAGACATCTTTTGCATGACTTTCTTGCTTCATTCATTCTTTTCCAGTAACTTAAATCTAGCCATGAGATTAACACTAATAACTTTTTTAAAATGAATAGCTTTGTGTTGTAGTGTTCCTGTGCTGTAGTCAAAACACATGCTTTCATCTTGGAAGTGACAGTGGTCTTGTGGAGGAAGAACTTTTTTTTTTTTATTATTATCTGCATCACAATATTGTATATTCAAGGAATGAGTACAATGTTAATGTTTTGCCTTGGATTCATTCTTGCTTTACTTTTTTTTTGCATGTGCACAACCTTTTCTCAAGTGCTATAAAGAATGTACAGAAGAGATCGGCAGGTGGGGAGGTGTTCGCCACGTAGATGTGAGACGATAGATAAGTATTTCAGCTTTCCTTTCCTTTTTAACACGTTTTAAACAACTTGAAACATGTGTGGGGTCAGACAAATGGTGATATGTTTCAGGTGATCAGAAACATTATAGCGTGACTTGGTGTTTCTTGTTGCCCAGATGTGCCCTGTTTGATTGTTTAAACAGATAATAGCTTTGAAATACTCTTGGTTTGAGCCCTGGGCTTCAACTGTGAAGACTGTATTTGCTGTTAATAAGGATAAACCAACATGCAGACCACCGAGCTTTCCATGGGAAAAAAGAGGGAAAAGTTCTGGGACAAAGATTTTTGTCACAGTGAAGGAAAGGCCAACGTGTGAAGAAAGAAAGGATCTGCTCATGATCCACAACATTTAAGTTTATTGATGAAGCATTGTGGAGGAAGTGTAATGGCTTGGGGTTGCATGGATGCTTCTGAAACAAGCTGACTAATCTTTATCGATGCTGTTACTCTTGATGGCAGCAGAAGAATTAATTCAAATGTTTACATTGGGTCTGCCAATTTACAGATAAATGCATCCAATATTATTGGGAGAAACTAAATTATGTAGCAAGACAGTGACCCAAAAGATGCTGAAAGTACAATAAAGGGGAAAAATTAGGAAGGTTTTAGACTGACAGTCAGTCACCAGACTTCAACTCAATTGAACTGCATTTCATTTCCTGAAGCGGTGACTGAAGGGAGGAACCCCCCAAAACAAACGCCAGCTGGAAGAAGCTGTGGTGCAAGTCCTGGAAAAGCATCAAAGAGGAGAATGCAACATTTTGATTGACAGTGGGTCACTGGCTTGATGTACTTATTGCAGATAAGGGACATGCATTTCAGCAGTCTACCACAAAAGGTGCCATGTTCCAAGCTGTTTAACACGGCTAGATGTAAATATCAGGAAATTAATGCTGAAATTCTTGTCTTTCGTCTCATTCATCTTTTGATCTCAGACCCAAATGGCTTGAGTATAGAGCAGAAACCAAACATTTGGCCTTGCTGTTCCAATACTTTTAGAGGGTACTATGTATTTAAAGCAACATTTAATCAAGTCATATTTTTCATGTGCTGCCATAACAACATGGAGCTCCCATCAGAAATCAAGGGTACCAACTAGAGAACAGATGCTTGCCTCTGTGTTCATCTGTGTAACACTACACATCAGCACTGCAAGCCACATCTGTTTTATTACTGTGGAATATTAAACAATACCTAATTCATAACTGCAGCTTTTTATCCATTGTACAACCTCAAGCAATCAAACAAAATAAAATATAATAGTGGCATTTTCAGTTTTTGTTTAGACCACCCAAGAATAAGTCCCAGAAAACATCACCATAACTACAATTGTAAGAAAACGTTCACGTTATCATCCATGTTATGAGATTTTCCATTAACAGGTGTGTCTTCTCAAAAGTTGATTATTGGAAGTTCTTCCCTTCAAAATGTGTTTGAGATCATCAAACAATAAACAGCCCTATTTGTCAACTGAAGTAATCAATGTTATGTCAAGGACCGCTCAACTAAATAAAGAGAAACAACAGTCCAGCATTACTGTAAAACATGACGTGTCTTTTTAAATAATAAAAATAAAGAAAAATTACTGAATTAGAAGGCATGTTCAGACTTTTGACTGGTACTGTACATACTCTGAATTTTATATATACAGTGGAACCTCTGGTCATGAACACCTCCATACACGAATAAATCGGTTCCCTACCACAAAATCCGCCAAAATTTTGCATCCGGTCGCAACCACATAATCGGGTGCCAAACAGACACAGTCCCTGCCATTTCCCCCTTCTGCTTTGTACTCGCCAGTGTTTCCCATTTTCGTTTTGTGTATTGCGCAACTAACAGACACGTGTCCCTTTAATCGGTCAGACGTGTGTTCACTGGCTGTACAGTAACCTCCTCCCCGCCCATCTACCTCCGCAATTTCTTAATGCCAGAAGTCGACTCATGCAAGGTTCGTTTTCTTGGTTGTTTACAATAGGTTTTTGTATAATTAAGGATTGTTCAAACTTTTTTTTCTGTGCTCAAAGTGCATTAAAAAATGTTCACAGCATTTTTTCATTGTGTTTCTCTGCATTTTTGCTCCATAAGCCTTCATTATGGGCCCCAAGAAAGTGGAAATGGTAGTGAGAGTAAGAATCCCAAGTGTATAACAGTTGAAACTAGACTGTATTTCCACAGAGAAAATGCAAAGTGTGCTTGCTCAAATATTGCCAGCACCAGCAAGCACTCTCATAGCTCCTCAAGGTCAAAGAGAGCACCGGTTTTGGCACAGAATTGCGCGGGACCTCGAGGTCCTAGAGATCGCTGGTATTTCGTGGAAAAACGGGAATACCAAATGGATGACAAGGGATAATTTAATCATTTGAACAAGCCATCATGCCTGGATTGGCACGGATGTCTCAGAGTTGGAAAGGGGTGTCTAGCTCGAAAGCCCTAGGAGTAGGGGGCCAAAAAAATGGGTGAATGGAATAATAGGAATAAACCTGAAGAAGAACAATAGTGTGCCTACAGAGCGAGCACACTAATAAAGAAAGAAAGAATCGCAAAACATGAGAACCACCACCATATCCCCTCCGCCACCGTCCACCTACACCAGCAACTACGTATCCACCGCAAAGGTAACGTGCATTAAAATATCTGTTTATTTCATTTAGATTTATTTTTCTGTAATTAAGGTAATTTAATTTTATTCTATGTATTATTGCCACGCAAATCCATAACACACTTTAAAAACATGTTTTTGAGGGCTGAAACACATTAACTGTATTTACATTCATTTCAATGTGAAAAATTGATTTGATTCACGAACAAATCGGGTCACAGGAAGTTCATGAGTCGAGGGTCCACTGTATATGAATGTAACTTTGTTTAGATCTTGTTTTAGATCAAAAGTTTGATTCTTCATCCACTTTTACTCAACTTTAAGCATCATGACGGTATCAGTTCCACATTAAACTGACAGTGGAAAGTTTCCTCTGCCTGAAAAAAGCAGCCATAATATACAACTCTGCGCCTCTTGACACGTTTGTTCCCATCAGAGTTTTAATGAGTTATGAGTCCAATGCTAATAAAATAAACTAGACGTTGCTGTATGTACTGCTTTTTAATGTCGATGCTACCTCAAAGTGCCATTTCCATTATTCGGTTCACGAGTAAGTGCATCTTTTTTTTAAATAAGGAAAAAATTTATTTTATTCTATGTTTTATTGCCACACACAAACCCATAAAACACTTTAAAACATGTTTTTGAGGTTTGAAACACATTAATTGTATTTACATTCATTGGGGAAAAATTGATGCAGGTTGCAAACCTCGGAACGAATTAAGTTTGTTACCAGAGGTTCGTGTGTGTGTGTGTATGTATGTGTTATATAATACACACACACACACACACACACACACATACATACATGTGAGTAACTTGGTCTGTGAGTGTTTTGCAAGATGAGCAAGAAATTTAATAAATTTTGACTTGGTTAATAATGAGTGATGTCTCGCAATACGAGTAATATGCATACGCTTCATCTGCCGAGCCTCACGTGATCACAACTTCTCTCTCTCACTCACTGCGGGATTGTGGCTCACT
>JAQMCW010000003.1:8810439-8836734 GCA_030068335.1 Chrysichthys cranchii
AAATTACCCGTAGGTGTGAATGTGAGTGTGAATGGTTGTCTGTCTCTGTGTGTCGCCCTGCGGTGGATTGGCGACCTCCCCAGGGTGTGTTCCGCCTCTCGCTCGAAGTCAGCTGGGATTGGCACCAGTTCCCCCCGCGACCCTGACCAGAATTAAGCAGCAGAAGACGAATAAAGATGAACTCAGTTCTGATGCTGATTTCCTAGCAAATTCATGGCTTGCACATAATGCTTCGAGAACACTGTTTGAGATTTAGCCACAAAATTGCACCACAGTTTTGTTTTTTTTGTTTTTTTTTGTGATCCGAGGGTCATCTTGAGACCTGACCCTCAGAGATTGTAATGGCCAATTGTCTGTTGTGCTGAACAGGAAATAAGATCGACCTGGCTGAAAAGCGGGAGGTGCATAGACAGAGAGCGGAGGAGTTCGCTGAGGCCCAGAGCATGCTCTACCTGGAGACGTCCGCCAAAGAATCTGACAACGTGGAAAAACTTTTCCTGGATTTGGCCTGTGTATTGATCCGTGAAGCCAAGCAAAACACGCTGGACAACAACGAGTCTGCACCTATGCCCGGAGAAGGCAAGAACATTAATTACCTGAGCTGCTGCAACATTAACTAGGGATTTTGGCTGCTAATCTGGCAGTAGGTACTTTTCTGCCTAATGGGGAGCAATTGTGGTTATTGTTGAAATCCCCTGTGTAGAATCCTCCTTGCCACCACTGTTGAGGTTTTGGATGCTTTTTTTAAGGCACATGTGAACCTGGGGTTTTTAAACGCTACTGACTGCACCACTAGACAGAGGAGACGTATGCTACCGCCATCAAGGAGAGCCCAAGCTCCAGGGTACCAGCTAGATGGTATATATAAATGCCAGACAATGACTTTTCTACACTTCAGTACAATACTAAAGATGCGTAGGCCAATTTTCCTAATGTATAAATAATATGAGCAAAAACACACATCTTCACCAGCAGCAGTCTTGCTGTTTAAATTGTAAAAAATGTGCATCGCACATAATAACAAATATGGAAAAAAAGTGCATTCTCGAGCACTATTATATCCCTGGTTAAAGTATAAAATGCACTTCCATAATGTTGCTGATGAGAATTTAAATGTAGGATTTTAAGATTAATATGTGGCTGGAAATTTTACAAAGTCTTAGCGTCTTAAACAATAGAGGGAGAGAAGATGTGTATATTATCAGTATATTATAGATTATCTGACTTTTTTTCCCCTTCAGGGTACTTCCCTAATTATTGCTTAGAAACATATTCTCTTTCGTGCATTTTTCAGCTTGTGTTCATTTTGAATGCTCTCCGTAAAGAGAGCTATACTGCTTCAAATGCATCTCCAGTAAGTTTTTAGCAGACATCAGGTAAATTGTACAGACACTTGTGAGCTCAGCAAATTTCAGGTTCAGGTTGATTGTGATTCAATGCATATTACAAAAATAAGCACTACTGTGCTTTTCCAATGCACTTAAACTGTAAACACTTTCCATGAGGTAATGTACCTCATTAGTAGAAATTATTTACACACAAAAAAAATCCCCCCGAATACATAGAATTTACTTTTCTTTTCTTTTCTTTTCTTTTTTTTTAAAATTATTTTTGCGCTATACTCCAGTACTTTGGATATGAAATGAAACAATGACTGTTGTGTTAATGGACACCGTCAGCTTTATGCTCCATTATTATCTTATTCCTTCCCATTGGCTACTCAAGAGGGCCAAACATTCCCCACTCTGCTTGTTTGGTATTTGGCAAAAGTTGTGTGCTGTTGAATTGTTAGTTCATGGACAGGAAGTATATTTCTGGTTTGTTATGAATCCTCTAGATGTGGTAGTTATGTCTGCAATTCTTTCTCGGAGAACACAAAAAAGTCAGTTCATAGAAAGAAAAAAAAATCACGTGGCTGAAAATCAGTGACAGCTGAACGTAAGGTGTATTAAAAGCGCTGTGTGTATGGTTAGAAAGCAAGTGGGGCGAGATGGATTAAAAAAAAAAGCTGTTGATCAGGTTTGAAACATGGTGGTGGTAGTGTCATGGATGCTATTATTAGAACTGGCCTGTTTATCTGTATTGAAAATGCCAGAATGTTCTTGGGCAAAGCCGCCTCTTGCAGCCACGCAATAACTCCAGATGTACTTGTAGTTGATGCAAGTACAAACCTTTTTATGGCCCTAGCGTGAAATGTCAGTGAATAACTCAGCTTCCATTTTTATTATATTTCATTTATTGAAACTCCCATTCACAAGCAGGATGTGAAAATGGCTGTTATACAAGTTTAGCAGAGCATCACTAGGAAATGTCCCAGTAGACGTTGTTTATATTTTCTACTGATGCTTTGTCAGCATTTCTTCTTCAGCATAGATTTCAGGTCGTGCTCAGCTGCAGGGTTTGCAAGTGACTGCTCTATTTATGATCACGTTCATTTGTCCAAACTGTGGTACTTTGAAATTAAAAGGTCCGTAATTACAGAGTGATTTGTTCATCTTGTATCACAGCAACTTGCCCAAGATTACACATTCTTTAATACACACTCTTTAATGTTGTGTAATGTCCAGAAAACAAGTTGGTCCTGGTTAGGAACAGCTGATCTCTCCCCAACATCGCCTCTTTCTATTTCTATTTGTCTTAGACAACACACAGCAGAAGTAAAAAGTACTGTTACAAAGTGCCGAGACTCTTAATTTCAAACATTCTGACTGGTATAATGATCCTAAACCCTTCTTTAGTGTTTGGCTATGTCAAACGAGGACACGTGCCAAACAGGTCCCTATGAATTACTTGCTACTATAGAACCGAATGCATTAGTGCATTAATATGAACTGTTGATTTGCCCTTTAGCTGCATTACTGTTCATAGTTGTGATGTTAGAAGATTAGTCGACACTTTTTTTTTTTTCTTTTTTAAGATTTCAGGAGATCTGTGTTATAATTTGCAATATTGTGCACCTGATTTTAAGGTCATAGTAACCGTTTCATTACAAATCCAAGGTGCTGGATTGAAATGACACTATAAAGATACTTTTGGGTGGGTGTACGTTACAGACGAAAAAACTGTAGTATACCATCACGTTATGCACAAGTTTCTCACTACAATCCGTTTATTAATAACACACCATCATTTTTGTCTCGTGGAACCTCATTGGTATGTCACTGTACTCACTTCTGACAGACACACGGCAGTTATACATGTGTATACGTTACTATATAATCTAATAAGGAGCTTTGTTTATTCAGTGAAGCTTTGGTGCTGTAACTTAATCAGTAATGTTTTGAAGCTTTTGACATGGGAGTGTGTGTAACATTTGGTTATTTTGAGCACATGTACTAAAACGGTCTGCACAATCCATCTTGCAATTTGACCACGCGATACTGCAGGATTAAGCAGTTTTTTTTTTTTTTTTTTTTTTTTTATATGTCCAAAGTAAGATGTGATGTTATGAAGTATTCCTTGTGTTGGTGCATCTAGACTTGAGTTTGAAACAGTTGTGAAATGTGCCTCCATGTTGTCCTGACTCTGATATTTTCTTTCTTTATTACAACAGAACTGTGAATCTTATCTTTTACAAAATTTCAGATGTTTTACTTAGCTGCTAAAACATTTTAATTTCACTACCTTCAATTCGATCCACTTTTTTGTGTGTGAAATACTTAGGTTTATAGAAAGTCTTCATTCGTTTGCCCTGTGCTGATGACTGATGCATTTTGTTTATTAAATCTCATCTGTCCGCACAGTCTCCCAAACCACAAAGGACACGTGAGCTGCTCATATCATCTTTTATATGTGATTTAATGGTCCTGTTTATTCCCATGTCAAGATCCTAGCTCTTGCTTTTACATCTGAATTAGTTTAGCCTATATCCGTTCCCTTTTAACTGTTTACCTCTGCTTGTTATATTTTCTATTAAGACACTTTTAAAATGCTAAACTTTTTCTAATTTTGTATATACACCACGGTTAAGTTCTAGCTCGTGCCATGTACAGTATGCTTTTGTCGTCCAGCTTTATTTTACAGAAATGTGCCACGTTGTAATGTTTTGCATTGTACCTCCGTGGGACTTTATTTTAATTTTTTTTTAAAAGCACTAAGCGCCATTATTAGTATTTTACAGTTTTCCTATTCTAGCGTTCAACTTTTTATGGAATCTCGCATCACTTCAGATACACGTCACAGAGATCATTGTCCTGTATGTAGTGAGACCCCAGTACTGTCCTGTTCTTCAACAGGATCGTGGATGAGGATCGCCATGATGTTGAGTGTTTCATGTTTAGTGACTGTTTTAAAAAGCCAGAATGATAGGAAACCTGACCACAAATCTACATCTACAAAATTTCATTTGTTTGAAGAGGTTTTTACTTTGTACAGCTGTGCTTAACATGTTTTCTGGGTTTGTTTTGTTTTGTTGTTCCTTCTCACACTGCAGGTAGGCTAAATATAAACCTTATCCTAATTAAATATCAATTTGTGACACAAAGTGTTTTTTTATACTGAAATGTTGTCTATATAAACGCACTTTCATATGTATTTAGTAATATAAGGTATTACAGCAGCAGTTTTATCGACAGACGTAAGCTATGTCGCACATCACGCAGTACTGTTAAACACTGGACCGGACTGGCTATGTAAAAAGACCCCGGATGGAAACTTCCATTCCCATCAACCACTGCGCACAACAATGCAGCACGTCTTTACGACAGTCGTAAAGTGAGAGGCTTTTGTTATTGTTATTTGGCATGTGGGGCACAGTGAAACAGGGCGCTCTGTCTTCCTTGGTTAATACGCACAAAAGACCGTGTGATCTCGTATATTTAACACTTTTTAATCTTTTAACAATTTTCTAGACGCTCAGAAAATAAGAAACCTATGAAATCTGACTGAGTCTAGCGGAGAGTAGCCTTGCACTGCAGCCGGCGTTTCTTGGTGATGTATTTCCGGTTGCCTTGCTCTGATAGGTGCTGTAGCAGACAGTTTACTGCGTGTACTCCGTTTCACAACTTTTCTCGAGTCAGCTGACTTCCTTCTTCCTCTAGTTCATGTCAAGGTGTAGTGTTTTTCTTTCATCACCTCTTCTCAGACACAGCCACGCCCCTGTGGGGGCGGGACGAGGGCGTGTCCAGAGCGGAAAAGCGGTGGGAAAACTAACAAGGCGGCGCGAGCATCAAACACACTTTTCTTCCTGTGTGTTCATCAAACATGCAAGCAGCGATCAAGTCCGTCTCTCTCCCGGGGTTTCTTCTGATAGCCCTCATAGTTTCCCACGTGGAAGCGCTTAAACCTCATCTTTTAGGCAGACGCAGCGTGACAAGAGGATCCTCTGAGCAGAGAAGTGTGACTTACAGAACTCGGTATCATGAGCAGCAGGTAAGTTATCACGTGACATGAAGATGACCAGCCTTTAACTTTCTAACCAAGTCAGAAATCAGTGCTTCTCAAAGTGTTGGACCTGAGGTTAGTTCAGTTCAGGGGCTTTATTGGCATGACATGACGTGACAGCAGTTACAGCATTGGCAAAATATTGAAATGACTTAAAAGCAACAAAAACTTAATAAGAATAATAACAATAATAAATATGCTAGTCTGGCAGTAATAAAGTATTGATAGAAATCATATTATAAAAGAAATTATATTTATCAGCCTGTTTAACTGTTCACTTGGTTTGAATATGAACGATGTCATGAAATAAAGCTATACTGAAATGCATCCTTAACAGCTGTGGTGGAGATTTTATTAAAAACATCCACGAGAGGCGAAAGCTGGTCCTGAAGAATCTCCTTTAGTCTGGAAGAGTACGCGTGCAGTCATGCATTCAGAAAGCAGAGCAAAGGCAAAAGCTGCGTCAATCCCTCGGGGCATACCTTATATCTGTACGGCACTGTTTTTTGGGGGGTTTTACTGCTGTACCCTTAAGAGAAAGCTACATTAGAACAGCAGGACATCTAGCTGTGTCAGTTAATGTCGAGACACAGGCAACGTCCATCTGGGTACAGTTACTTCTTGGGCAGAGAAGGACGTACGACGCTAAGATTACACACACTGGATAGAGGACATCAGATGCGTTCAACAGTTCATTGCAGATTGTATTACATGTTCAAGGGTCAGGACATTAATTTCCATCACAGTCATTTTATTGCTATTTCTTCTAGTGCTATTCATCACATACAATTAATTTCCATCTCATAGTTTACAAAAAGAGGACTCCTAGACTGCTCATGTACTCTATGTACAAACCACAAAATGTATATTTTAAAAGTATATTTGTGCAAACATTGTACACAAACGAATGTTTCTTGTAAAGCTGCAAATCTTGATGGAATTTGTGCAAGGGTTACAAAAGGATCAATATCTGTAACTGTGTACATTGGCTATATAGAAATCACCTGAGTCAGCTATAATAACCTATTAGTCAGTCATAGGACATTATTATGCAGGTTTCTGTGTGTGTGTTTTTTGTGGTTTACTTGTAGCTTACTCCTGGCTTTCCTGTACGGATTTCCTTAATTTTCTGTGCAAATAATCTCTGTGCCACTGCTTCATATTGTGTCTGCAGACAATCATGTTTTCCTGTTGGGATAAGTGGCTTTGCTATTCTACTTAAGAGACCATGTGTATCATCTCCCCCAGCTCTCACACCTATAATTTTAAACACAAAGTGAATTATTTTTTTAAACCCGTTATTGTTGAATTGTCCTTTTTATAAGTCTAGGTGACATTCTGAGAGTCTGCCCTTCTCTGACATTTCCCATGTAACAGAATATATAATCAGACATGCTATACGTTGTATTGATTTTATTACAGAGCCAGAAATGGCCCTTAAGTACTTGGCTAAGATTTTATAGCTGTGCTGTTACTCCATGGTGCGTGAGAAAAGCTGAGACAGGAAAAGCCCATCTTCTTTAAGACAAAAGCAAGTGATTGGGCTGGACTGTGAACATCATTACCTTTTGGCCTCTAACAGCATACGTTCTGCTTCTGCAGCTTCACTCTGCCAGATTTATCCGCTGAGGCCATTTCCTGGCCGCCTTACTCCTTATTGTCCTGTTGTTTTCCTGCTTTGTCAGCACTTAATGGGTTGCAATCAGTAACTTGCAGTCATGCTTGCTTTAGACAGTCTTCAAAGGTCAATAATGGATGTAGACAGGAAAACCCTTTACTTAGCCAAATTTTGACATTTACTAGTATATTACAAACCAAACTGCATGTTATTCTTTTGCATATACACAACCAGAAATAAAATGGTAGCGTTTTAGAGTCTGGTTAGATAAAATGGGAGAAACCTGCACTAGTGGCTGAATGGAATAAAGACTGTTATGCTTTAAAGGAATATAAAACTTGACCGTCATCAGCATAGCAGTGGAAGGAGATTCCATATTTCCTCAAAATAGAGCCCAAAGGAAGCAGATAAAGAGAGAAAAGAAGGGGCCCTAAAATCAAACCTTGTGGCACCTCATGGCTAGCATTGCTTAAACATGAGCCTTATCATCGTCAATTTATTCAGCTGATCTCTGTTATTCTGTGCTGAATACAGGCCTTGATTAATTCATGTAGTTCTGCTCTGCTTTGCTAAATTTCTTTTTAGTAATGTTTTTTTTATTACATCACTTTTAAAGCTTTGTAAGCATGTAGAATTTGTAAGCACTCTTCTCTGTTTTGTTTCTCTGATGGTGTCATGGTGCATTTGGACCGATTAAATTGATTAGACATGTTTCCATTTCACTGTGGCACACTAAGTATATTTGAACACTTGGGGATTTGTGGAAGGTTTTCAACATTTCAGCAGTGGGGTTAAATTTTGTTACTAAACTGAACGGATGACAATATTTATTATATGATTATATAACATGTAGGACGAAAAGCACTTCCCTGAAAAGACGAGCATAATCACATGGGTTCGCCCTAACAGGTTGTTCTCATTTTTCTGATCTACTGTTTTCATGGAGGGGATTTCCAAGAGGGTTAGTCATGAACAAGCTTCATGTTCTAGTTTACGCTCTTCTTGTTTTTAGCTAAAAACTGAAAAGAGGAAGCAGTGATTAAAATGCTGCGTCTGACACTAGACTGGGAACCGAAAATGTCTGTTTTTATATTCACTTTCATTGTCAGCCACACGGGGCAAAGTAACTGATGGATAAGATTAATTAGGTTTTTTTTTTTGTTTGTTTGTTTTTTTAAAAAGCAACAGATGAGGATCAAATAAAAGTGTTGATTGTATTTTAGTGAATACAAAAAAACCCCTCCTCATTCTTCGTAACGCGTTAGGGTAGCTATTGATATTGTAAGCTTTTAGCCATGACCACAAGGTGGCGCCAAAGTTTCTTAAAATTCTGTGTTGAATTCTGCACCATCTTGCATATTGTAGAAGTGATTATATTTATTTATTATTATTATTATTATTATTATTATTATTATTATATTTTTTCCAAAATGATTAGTCTTGATCAAGATTCAGGTGCTAGTTTAACTTCTATAAACTAAAAACAATAAGCAGTGGTTTAAATGCTCAGTTTGATTCCTGAACTGTTCGTTTGATTGTATTTTAGTGGGTGTATGTTTTTTAAGCTTGCTTTGTTACTGAAAATGATTGAAATTGCAAGTTTCCAACAACTACCACAAGGTGGCGCCAAAGCCCGTTTTTTTATTACTCTGTTAAAGGAGAGCTCAAGTGTGATTTGCTTTCAGTATGACACATTTAAACTATAAGGTATAGGATTTTCTTATGCAGATATTTTTGCACTTATTTAAAGAAGTTCCACTATGAATCCTGCATGACACGATGTCTTGCATAATGTGGTAGAAAATCTGAAGTTGAATTGTATTTTTTTTTTTTTTTTTTTTTTTTTTTTTTTTTTTAAATACATGTGAAACATTTGACCAAAAGCCAAAATCGGAGATACAGGTGAATAAAAATGTTGGCTCTGAGAATCCTTGAGTCATTGGCTCATGAAATCTTTGCCTCTTTTTTCATCCAAAGGGATGGGCAGAAAGTGTTAGGGGGGAAAACAACACAAAAGGGAACATTCTTTGTTTATTGGGAGGGACTCAAGAAGGAGGGACAACAGTTGAGAAACGCAGTGGCACAACATCGCCGCACTTGGAATGTACTTCAGTCCCCCCTCTGTCTTATTTTCACTAAAGGCAGAGAGAGAGAGAGAGAGAGAGAGAATAAAAAGGGATGACAGAGGACAAGTTGTGGCATTGAAAGAAAGGACGTCACAGGGCTGGTGAAGCCGGAACTAATGTGGCATCCCTGAGGCCTGGCGTTGGATTTTAATACAAATTGAAGCTAATTATCTCGCTGTCTTCCTCCTGAGAATTTCCTCTTTACAGTACACAGATGGCTCAGGGCAGCATCATTAGTGAGAACACCAAGGAATAACTATATTCTGTCTCTACAATGTAAATGTTTATTGTTCAACTGACATGGACAGAATAAGTGCGAGATGCATTTTTCATGTTGTGATCAGTATTATAGAAAGGCAATGGCTCTGCATACATTCATAAACCCCTTATGTATATAGTATCATTTGAGCTATATCCTATTCTGATTTCTGTTCTTTCACAGATCGATCATTTTGGGTTTTTGGAGAATGGCATGTTCAAGCAGAGGTACCTGGTCAATGACCAGCACTGGCACAAGAACAACGGCCTGATTCTGTTTTACACCGGCAACGAAGGAGACATCACATGGTTCTGTAACAACACTGTAATTATAACATTTTTCTGGTCCATATAATATATTTAGCCTGGTAGAAATCCAAAAATAGCATCATCATCGCTAATGGTGTTCTCTGATTTGACATAGGGCTTCATGTGGGACATAGCAGAAGAACTGGGAGCCTTGCTTGTTTTTGCAGAACATCGCTACTATGGAGAATCCATGCCATTTGGCAATGAGTCTTACAGTGTAAGCAAAGCTCTTCTAATAGTGTCGAACAGTTTGGTTCGCTGTTGTTTCTGCTACATTGATTTCTTGAGGACCTCGACATGTCTGTTTCAGAATGCCAAGTACTTGAACTACCTGACATCAGAACAGGCACTAGCTGACTTTGCAGTGCTGATTAAGTACCTGAAAAAGACGCTGGCAGGAGCCCAGAACAGCCCCATCATTGCCATCGGAGGCTCCTATGGTGGAATGCTGGCCGCTTGGCTAAGAATGAAATACCCCAACATAGTTATAGGGTGAGAAGTAAATGCATGCTCCTTGTTTTACATGATGTTAAAATGACAAAAACAAAGACCATTTGCAATTTAAATACATTTATTTATAATATCTTCTAGCCGAGTGCAAGCAATGTACAATTTTTTCCAGAACAATATGTCAGTGTATTGAAATTACAACAGAGATTTTGTCATTTCCCATGCCCAAAATTCTTTTAAATTCATTGTGTGTAGATGTGTCTTTGCCACAGTGAGCAAAACACAAATGACAATGGGAGAAAATCCAGTGAAATGCAAGAGTCACGCTAATATCTGGAAGAAGAAAACATAAAATCTTGTTATTGTTTTCTTTCAGTGCTTTAGCTGCGTCTGCTCCAATCTGGCAATTCACTGACATGGTGCCTTGTGGTGATTTCTACAAAATAGTCACTCAAGACTTTGCCAACAGCGGAATCAACTGCAGCAAAAACATCAGGAGGTCGTGGACGGCGATCAACCATTTGTTCTCAACAGGTTTGTACTAGGTTTTAACTCCTGAGGAATAAACAACTTCGTCAGTCCTTTTTTTTTGCACTCCTAATTATGCCTTGCATGTCATTTTTAGTGTTCTAAAAAAATTGAAGAAATCCACTTTATATTTAGTCACTTTCTAGTCTTTTAGGCCTTCAGACCTTCAGGATTAAGCATTACTCAGACCTCAGATCTTTTAGCACTGGCAATGTTTATTCTACACTTATGTGTAATGTACTGTTTGTGATTGGTGTCTGCTGAAAGTGTATTTTGTCTTCACTCATCGTTTACAGCTGAAGGTCTGCAGTGGCTGTCTCAGGAGTTTGGCCTGTGTTCTCCACTGAAGGAAGAGGATATATATGAGTTCAAGGCCTGGCTCCAGGAAACCTGGGTGAACTTGGCGATGGTTGATTACCCTTACGAGGCCAACTTCCTCCAGTACCTCCCAGCCTGGCCTATTAAGGTTCTGTACATTGAACTTATTCTTACAAGTTGCCCTTTATAAAAAAAAAAACAAGACCTTTGCTTTTTAATAGGAGCATGTGGTGCTTTTTGCAACGCAGTGAAAGTAAATTCACAAAGGAGGACAGGGGTCAATGCGGACAAATCGTTTTGCCATTTTTTAAGTGTCTGACTTTCTACAGTGGAAAAAAAAAAAGGAGATAAATGTTGTGGCTCTCATGACATGATGAACAATGTTCTTGAATTAACGCTAAGTTAAACACACATAGCTGTAACTTATACATTGTATGATTTTAGGTTTTTAATTAGTTTGGTGTTCTTCATGTAGCAGGACGTTCCTAGATATCAAATTTGCAACAAAAATAAATGAAACTTTGCTTTTCATTAGGACCCGGTCGAGTAGAAGAAATTAAAACAGAGAAGCTTAAATTAAAAGATGGTGGAATTCTATGTAATAATCTTTGAAAAGGACATATCACGGATTAAAAAGCCCCTCCATGGTACCAGAGAACGCACAAGAAATCAATTCATCTTCATTGTAAAGCACCTCAAGTGAGACCCTCATTAATGCTGTCCAAAGAGATGATTTTTGCTGATAAAGCACAAGTCTTTGGTGATTGCTAGTTACTCACAGAAGCAGCATAAATATTCATTAGATGCCAGGGATTAATTGCAGTCTGTATTTGATGCTAATAGATATTCGTTTCCTTCTCTTTTTCCACTAAGCTTCCTCCTGACAAACTCATTCCGATATCTGATTCCACACTTCTCCATCACACAATTTGAAAGCAGCAAACCTTGGCCATTTGCCAGTGGCTTCCTGTTATGCGGTTGTTATAGAAGTGTGATAGTCTTGGATTACTGACGTGCATCATGCTGAACGTATTAAATATTAAATAGGGAAAATATTTTGCAATGAAGACTGTTTTGTATATTTCGAGCAGAACAGTAGAACCATCTTGCTCTCTAGGTAACATTTAAATTAAGCTCCAGTACACATTATTAAAATAAATAAATAAATAAATAAATAAATGCAATTCAAATAATACAATAAACTTGGACTATTTCCAATAAGAAATCGAAGCACTTGTTGGTCCGCAACAGCAAAAGTGGTAATTGTTGAACATTCCTACCCAAATCTGATAATGTATGCAACCCCTGTGGGTGTTTAAAGTGGTTTAGACAGTGGGAGCTGAGATGGGCCCTTTTAATGACAAAGCTAATGTGATTATGTGAGCAACTGTGAGAAAGGCCCATTGAGGGCTTAGAGGAGGGAAATCTGTTAGCGGAGATGAATGTATAAGCCTAATCCCATCTGAAAAGTAGAGAGAGGATGCTTTAGAGAACTACTGCATTTTTTTTGTCATGGTATAAGCCTTAGCTTAGACATGTCTGTAGCCTACCTTGTGCACAGACCACCTCCTCTTTTAGGTGTCTAACAAAAGCCTTAGCAACAAACTCCATGCTAAGTCCAATCTATTTGAACTGTTTAGTCAGTGAACACCCAGGCACTGGCACATCGGGATGGCAGCAGAATCCCAGAGCCATCAAATAGCTATCAAACAAATCCCTTCATGGACTGCAGCGTGGTTATATTCCACTGGTTGTTTTTAAGCAAAACATCAGGGAAATAATTAGCTTCTTCAGAACTATTCTCTGTCAGGACCCTTGTCTATCTGAAACAGCTTGGGATTCTTTGTGCTAAAAAAAAAAACCCCAATCAGTTCAACTGAAGCTAAATTCTCTTCCACGCAATTTCACATGCAAATCAGACCATGTTTCCACACCAAAAGGCTTTAGATTCTCTAAAGAAAAAGAAAGCAGACGGATTCTTGTCTGTTTGAAGAGGAGGAAGAAATGTTTATGGCTTGCTGTCATCAAACTTTTATTTCAAGATGAGACGAATATATCTTGTGTAATGCAAAAGCAGTTTATTACTTGTGAAAAAGATTTTCTTTACTTTAAGGTTATTCCTTAGGCTATGAACAAGGAATGTGCAGATAACGTTTTGTTGTCGACTGTTGAATTAGCACATAGATAGATAGTGCAGTTTTATTCAAATAATTGATTGCAGAAAGTCTGAAAAAGAAAAACTGTAGAAAATATCCAAATGTAATTTTAACAGTACTCTGTTAGACTTTTTATATAAGGATGGGTGCAATACATATTTGTTGGGTCTTGCCTTTTGTATTTCCATGTATACTTTATGGTTAAATGTTTGGGGACACCTGACCCTCACATGCATATGCGGTTCTTTCAAACATTTACGTCAATGTTGAAAGCACACAGGTGGATAGCATGTCTTACAGTTTCCCTTCACTGGACCTAAGAGGCCTAAACTTCCAGCAAGGTTGGAGTGGAAAAACTTGAGTGACCTGCACAGAGCCCTGATCTCAGACCCACTGAGCACCTTTGGGATAAACTGAATGTTGGAGTCCTGACTGTCCTTCTCACCTCGCATTACTGCCAGACCTCATTAATGCTCTTGTGGTTGAATGGAAAAGTCTCCACAGCCATGTTACTAAATTTAGTGGAAAGCCTTCCCAGAAGAGTGGAAGCTGTTACAGATGCAAATGGGGGGTTGGATGACCAACTTTGGAATGGGATGTTCAATATGGATACATATATGCATGTGGATATGATGGCCATACAGTGTTCTGTTATACTGAACGTGTTAAGGACAACATGGTCTCACCTTAAACATTTTTAAGTCATACAATTATGACATGACTTGCTTTGTATGAAACATTATGAAGGTTCATGTTTGGGGCACGGTTAACTTTTTCTGGTGAAAACACTTTTTATGTGAATTCCACCCACATTGACTTTATTTATTAAAAATCGAACATATGTCTCATGACAAAGTTCAATGAAATAGTGTAGTTTTATATTGTAATGCATAATTCAATTCAGTTCAATTCAGTTTTATTTCTATAGCGCTTTTAACAATGGGCATTGTCATAACACTAAGCCTTCTTTGTCATTTAATATAACAGAGCACTAGTATTTTAATTACTTAACAAATCAGTCACTCAATCAGTTTATTTCTTTTGCACAAATGGCTGGTCTATTTGTTACATTAGCCATATGTATACATTTAATGAAGTGTTATTTGGATTTTTCAGGTTGTCTGCACACATCTCCAGTTTGATACTGCTGTATCAGACAAGCAGCTGTTACATGGCATCTCGCAGGCAGTGAGGGTATACTACAACTACTCAGGCAGTGCTGTTTGTCTTAATGTCTCTGAGACTGCTACTGGAAGTTTAGGAATCAGGGGTTGGTTTTACCAGGTAGGACTTTCAGCATAACATATAACGAGTATAGAGCAGTATATATTTATATTACATATTGATTTATTGATGCGAATACAAGACATTAACTTGGGCCTTTTGGCAGGCTTGCACAGAGATGGTGATGCCCATGTGTACAGATGGCGTTCAAGACATGTTTGAGCCTATGGCATGGAACTTCCAAACTTTCTCTGACGAGTGCTACAATCTGTTTGGGGTACGGCCACGAGAGGATTGGGCTGATACTGTATATGGTGGAAAGAACATTACCTCCCACAGCAACATCATCTTCAGGTAAGCACTATGGTATCTGTGGTCTGCTACTTTTGTCATTTGCCTTACTGGCTTATTCAGAATGTTAGGTTGTTTTTTAACTACTCTTGAAAAATCCCTTATTTGTCAGTATCAGATCTCAGCTTGATTAGTATTCCTTTTGGCTTTCAGTTAATATCTGGCATGTAATGTAACTGGGCATCATGCAAGAATCAGTGACCAGTAATGTTGTCTTTTTATATGTCTTCCCCCCCCCCCCTCACTTTTATGCCAGTAATGGAGGCCTTGATCCTTGGATGAGCGGTGGGGTAACTAAGAGTCTCTCAGACTCTCTGATCGCCATTTTTATTCCTGATGGAGCTCATCATCTCGACTTGCGCTTCAACAATGAATATGACCCACAGTCGGTCCTCCTTGCCCGCAAACTGGAAGTGAATTACTTTAAGCAGTGGATCAAACAGAACACAAATGCACAATGACCACTCAGGATAGTATATAGAGACTGATTAGATCATGGCCTATATACTTTCCCTTAAAGATATCAACAGGTTGTGCTGTCAACCAAAGATTTTTTTTAAACTAAACCTGAAACCTGACCAAATGTGTTTTTATGTAATTAGACTTTTTAAAATACTTCAGAATAGATTGGCTGAGCATGTTTTTGTCCAATCGTTAAAATAATTTTATGACCCAATTTGCTTATGTGTGTGAGCTCAGGTTTCAGAACAAACAGAAATCTTGTTTTAATGGTGTTTTTTTTTTGTTTGTTTTTTTTGTTTTTTTACAGTGTTGCTTGAAAGTTGTAAACCCTTTAGAATTTTCTATATTTCTGCATAAATATTACTTAAAACATCAGATATTCACCCAAGTAATAAAAGTACATGAAGAGATCCCAATTAAACAAATGAGACAAAAATTATTATGCTTGATTTATTTATTTGGGAAAATTATCCAACATTACATATGTGAGTGGCAATAATTAAACATTTTCAGTAACTATTTATCAGTCCTGCACATCGACTTGGAGGAATTTTAGCCAATTGATATGGCCATTGCAAAACATTAATTTTATTCTTTTTAAAAAAAAAAATGTTGCTAGAACAATTTGTGTGCTTAGTGTTGTTGTCCCACTGTTTTCTTGAGTTTCAGTTTAAGGAAAAATGTCCTGATATTTTCCTTTCGATTCACCGGTATAATTCAGAATGCATTGTTCCATCAGTTATAGAAAGCCATCTTGGTCCATATGCATCAAAACAGGCCCAAACCCTGACACTACCACCTTCATGTTTCTCAGAAAGGATATGGATCTTTTGCTGGAATGCAGCATTTTCCTTTCTCCAATCATATCACTTCTCATTTAAACCAAAAAAGTTCTATTTTAGTCTCATCCATCCACAAAGTTTTTCCACTAGCCTTGTGGCTTGTCCATATGATCTTTAGCATACTGTTAGATGGGTAGCAATGTTCCTTTAGAAGAGCAGAGGCTTTCTCCTTGCAACCCAGCCATGCACACAATTGTTGTTCAGCGTTCTGCTGATTGTGGACTCATGAACCTAAACATTAACCAATGTGACAGAGGCTTTAGTTGCTTAGAAGTTACCCTGGATTCCTTCAAGTGCTTGTGGACTATTACACACCTTGCTCTTGGAGCAATCTTTGTTGGTCTCCATTCCTGGAGAGGGTAACCATGATCTTGAATTTCCTCTATTTGTCTGACTGTGTATTGGTGAAATCCAAACTCTTTAGAGACAGTTTTGTAACCTTTTCCCGCTTGTAGCCACAACTCTCTTTCTCAGGTTCTCAGAAATCTCCTTTGTTTAGGCCATCATACACATCCACAAACGTGTTCCGAAGACCAGACTTTGATGGATCGATATGCTTTAAATAAAACATGGCACCTACTCAACCCCTGACCGTCATCCCACTGATGGCATTCAAATTAACTGCTAATTCTAAAGGTTCACATGCTTTTGCCACACACGCACAGATATGTAATTTTGGATCATTTTCCTCAATACATAAATGTCCAAGTGTAATATCTTTGTCTCATTTACTTAATTGAGTTCTCTTTATCTACTTTTAGGACTTGTGAGAGAATCTGATGATGTTTTAGGTCATATTTATGCAGAAATATAAAAAGTTCTAAAGAGTTCACAGACTTTTGAGCACCATTGTATATCTATTGCATTCATTTGCTTTCAGTGTAAAAAATCCAAAATATCCTTATGTGGAAGGAAAGAATAAAACATTTACTTTGGGGGAAAAAAACCCTAAACTGCAAGACAACAGAATCCAAACAAAATGTCTAATTTCCTGCTCTTCCTCAGCTGCTCTTGTGTGATTTAATGAAAATGCAGCAACAGACGTTGAGCAATAAAGTGGCTAGTGGGAGGCTAGTAGTGTAAAGCAAGGAGACCATGCCCCATGCAGTCTGAGCCATAGGACTCCCCTAGACTCCCATTCATTTATTGTCAGCAAAAACCCCTCTGAATTGCTGTACCTTGACATCCCTTCATCTGCCCCCTGCTAGTAGGATTATTAATACTACAGCCGGAGTGCAGAGTAGTGTTTAGGCTTGATGGTGAGCTAAGGTTGAAGGGTGAGGCTTTGGAGACAAAGTGACATTTGAATGGGATGAAGTGATGAATGATAATCAACCGTGTTAAATGTGGGTAGCTCCTATTAGGAATCTAGTAAAATCACTACAAGGGCTGCAGGATCTACAGGTATTTGTTGTAACTGTACATCGCAGCACATGATTTGATTTAATTCAGTTAAATACAGGTTTATTGGCATCATTGCCTAACTAGATTATCAGCATTAATCTACCTAATTTGGCAAAAATGTTTACAAAATGTTTGTGCAAAGATTTGCTGCTTTACAGATATCTCTAAACATCCATGTTCCGTGTGGTTTATTTTCAGTTTTATTCCTCATTTATCACTGTATAAAATATGAATTTTAATCACTGTCACACATTTTAAACTCCTTTATGTAAGCTAGGTAAGACTTGTGCTATTTCATGCTTTAACTTGTTTCATACTTTGCTTCAACACCTACAGAGAATTCCAAGGATATGTATGTTGCGATTACCGAAAAGATTTTCTCCTGGACACAATGGAGCATGATCTTTCACTTTTTCTCCATGGACAGAAAAAAAGACGAACATGGGTGGTGAAGCATCCAATAATGTGGTCAATATTTCACATTTCACAGGACTGACATTAATTTTAGCATCCTTTCTACTCTTTGGACACATCCATCAATCAAATTTGTTATTAGTATTCTGCTGACCCTTAGCGCATAGGCTGTGTCACTGCTAATGCAGACCACACACTAGTGAGAAGAGATTAGGCTTGTGTGTGTGTGTGTGTGTGTGTGTGTGTGTGTGTGTGTGTGTGTGTGTGTGTGTGTGTGTGTGTGTAAATTTGATGTGGCCGAAGAGGCTGTCCCAGGGGTAAAAGAGGGAACTGGAGAAAAACTCACAGTGGGTGCTGAGTTTGTAAATTCCCGGGACAGAGGGCGGGGTACACAGTGTGTAATGATAAGCAAACAATATGCAATCTGTTTGCTGAAGCGGCTTTCCAGGGACGTGAATCGAAAGCAGAAAGATGAATGGTGTTCCTCTGCTTGCCTCATTTGTTCTCCCCCATGCTATACTTGTTCACCTCAGTTTGACCTGAGTTACTGTTTTGGTTCTTTTAATAATTTGTTTTACGTGAGATAAAACTAATATTTGTCTCGTGTAAAATGGCCGTGTCACAGATGTTTTCCACATGTTTTCTGTTTGCTTTTGCAACAAGCGTTGGTTCCAGACAAAACTGTCTGGGAAGTTTTTGGAAGTTCAAGTGGTTGCAAATTCCTTCTTGTGTGTTTTCTTTAATGTAATGCAATTCTCTTTTCCCTTGTCTCTTGTCAGTATTCAGCTCCCCACCCCCTCTGATCTCCTCGTCCTTTTTGTGGCCATAGAAACTTGTTTCCGGAATCAGTGCGTCAGGCCCTCAAATCTGAATGACTAGCATGTACAACAGCTTTGTGCAGGAAGAGGAGAAAATATCAGCCATCAGTTTGGTGATGTCATTGTGCCAAAATTAGGCCTTGAAAGAAAGCGGAGGATGTGGAAGCTAGTTTTAAAAAGAATGAATAGGCTAAGTGCACTGCCAAGGCCTTGATGTTTAGAGCTCGAGGATTTTAATGGAAATTATGCTTTGAAACACTAGTCTAAGTCTATCTTTTTAAAAAAGGCACAAAAAGAGTCAAATATTGATTCATATGCATTTCACCATGTAATAAGAAATAAGCAAAATAGCTCTATGCAAAATAATGAAAAAAACAAACAAACCAAAAAACAACCCCCCCCCCCCCCCCCCACTGTTGCTATTTATTCACTGTTGTGCAGCTGTTAATTGTAAGGCGATTGCACTCCATTCAGGCCTGTAGCTTGAGCTGGGCTACAGATAATTAGATCAGTACTATCAGTTTCACTGTTCCTTTTCTTTATTTGAATTTACATAATAATGACACTCTCTTGACAGTCCCTCTTTCTCAAAAGTGCTTAGGCTTTTTTTTTTTTTTTTTACTCCCCTCTCTTTAAACATCCAAATGATTCAGTGCATCACCTTAAAATGCACTTGTGGAGGGGTAGGGGGATGGAGGGGGTACTGATGCCTGGGAAAATTCCAAAAAAGATAAAAAGATGAACAAAGGCATGTGACGGCACATGCACCAGGTTTTGTAAGTAATTATGTTGAAACATTAGAGGAGTCCTATAAATGCATAGGTATAAATATCAGAACCAGTTATCTCCATCTTAGGCACTATTTAAGATGTATACAAACATCAGCTTGGTAAGTATCATCAATAAAATTTTTCTGATTGGGTCCATTAATGATTTTTTGAATGATGATTTTTTTTTTCCCACCACCCCAGCTCATGTCCTTTTTTCCTTTCAGCCAGGACCAGCTCTGGGCCCCATAGACATTTCAGTGTTAATTCATCTCCTATTCCTGCATTCACTGTTAGCCAAGAAATTTCCTGTAAATACTGGATTATTTACAGCAGCCGTTATAGTCATACCCAGGATTTCTTAAGGTCAGCGTTACTTTTGGCACACTGAGCTTGAACTGCACTTTGGTCCCCTTTAATTTAACAGCTCCGGCAGCTTTTCTAGTTAAATCGACTGTTCATTATTGAGCCCCATTTTACGAAGGGGCTGTGAGGTGCAGTTTAATGAATCTCTGGCACAAAGATCCCTTTCACTGCAGAAGGAAGAATAGAAGCTATTTAGGCCCTGTAGGGTTGTATGTCAAAGGCAGCCCATAATAGTTGTCAGGCAGAGGCTAAAATTCCCACTGGTGCGGGAATCAACTTTTACCACTAACTGATTAAGACACAAGTAGGATGTTGGGGGAATACTTACATAAATGTGGTACTACTAGCTTACAAACATACCCAGTTTACAGCATACAAACAGCTTACTTTTCAGTGGTTGCCATATAATAATAAAGTTAATCCGCGTATGCCGCATATAAACATAATACGTTCCTGCTAGAGTGAAAATAAGTATCATACAATTGCTTTTGGTTACGTTTGTATCTTCTCCCATTTTAGAGAAACTTTGACAGGCAAATAAAAATGCACACTTATCCATGCTTTCAGTGGTGTCTTATAGACTGGAAGTTCACAAATAAAAAAAAAGAAAAAGAAATCTCCAGAATGTGTTGTGCAATGGAAAAAATCTAGGTATATGGCTAAATACTGGTATACTTTTACAATTAGCTGTTTTTTGTAGTTTGTTTTTTTTCACCCACAAAAATATAGAAGAAAATAAAAGGCCTTCATGGTGGTTGTTGTACAGTCTGGATGTATTTAAAAGTATTAGTAAACCTTCATCACCTTTAATGTCATGACATTGCACTGATCAGATGCACAATGAGAACTGCTGGAGGTAGATGAACAAGCAGCTATTGTCTTATTGCTCAGTGGGATGCCTTGGACAAATCCCTCTTCGTTGCAGGTGGTCAGGCGTGAGCAAAGAGTTAAGTCCTGGAGTCCCTCTGTCCCTCCCTCCTAATGTCCTGACATCATTGGCCCTGCCTCCAAAAATCTTCTTGCTTTCCCCTAAAGTATGTTTTCCAGTCCTGCTTTCAGTAGAGTAAGAAAGAAATACTGTGTGCATCCAGTTTAAGGCCCAAGGGTTAGGATACAGTTTGGTGCCTTGGAACTATAGGTAGGAAAACTACGTTTTAATGATGATCTAAGGAAATTTGCGATTAAGAGTGGACATCTTACGTGTTGGTTGTGGTTCAAAGGGAGATGGCTGTTCAGGCTGCCATCATGAACTCACAGTTCCTAAATTTCTGTTTCCCTGGTTCGGTTATGGAATATGAGGTGGAGAAGGGTTTGGATGGAGCATTCCTGGGTGAAGTGGACTGTGAGGGGGACTTCAGGGAGACGACTAGCAACTTGCTCAGCTTCATTGACTCTGCTTCCAGTAACATCAAACTGGCTTTGGATAAACCAGTCAAGTCCAAGAGGAAAGTCAACCACCGTAAGTATCTACAGAAACAGATCAAACGATGCACAGGAATCATTGGATTGGGGAATGGAGCACCTCAGGAAGCTTGCAAAAGTCACGATTCCACCCCAACTCCAACTAGCATCATGCAGAACAAAACACCCAAGCGGGAAGGAGCTCAGGCCAACCTGCAGAGCAAAAGTCTGGCTGCTCTCTTCAACCATGCCAAGGATTTGCGGGGGGAGAAGACAAAAAAACCTCCACTGAGGCATCGAAACCTGCCGCCATCCTTCTTCACAGAGCCAGCCAACAATGCCAGAGTTACGTCTACTTCCGGCATGTCCCTCAAAGATCTTGAGCGGGGAAATCCGGATGCAGCAGAGTTCTTTGAGCTTCTGGGACCTGACTACAGCAACATGGTCTCTGAGCAGGAGCTCTTCCACACTATGCCCAACAGGGTCCAACAGCAGGGAACCACAGGACCGGAACCAATCTCCTTTGACTCCCCCAATTTTGTGACAGGTGGTTTTCTGTATGCAGAACCATGGGCCACAAGTGGTGGGGTGTCCAAAAAAACAGGGGACATAAAGACCATGCCAGGGCAATCATCTCTATATGGAAATACGGACTCATCTTGCCCAGTGCCTATGGAGCAGAGCTCTGCATGTTCGCTGACTTTCCCAAACTTCTTTACAGACTGCTCTGTTTCGCAGGTCTCATATGACCTGGCTAGCGGATACAGCCGAGGTAGTTTTCCATCTCTTTAAGTGAAACAGCTTTTTGACTTTTTGGAACAAATTTTTTCAAACAAAAGGCTGCATACAAGCAATGTTTAACTATGCATCTATATGATGATTAATCAGAAGGAACACTTTGGACCAACTTATTTCGTGAAATGTTTGGCTCAACCTTTGCAGAAGGATAATCTTGCTGCTTGCTTGGTGTCAGGGACTTTTAAAACAATCTCTAAAAGCTTAAAGATCAATAGGACTTGTGTGATTTTGGGATTGCATAATCATATTTAAAAGCGTTAATATGCTTTTTCATAGAGATAAAGGCGAGGGATTGTTTTTTAGAATATTATCTCAGGGTGTTATTTCACTTGTTTCCTTATATTGAAAAATAACTATAATCATGTAGTCTGAAAAGAAAAGAAAAAGGCCATTTTCCATCAATTTTAACTATTAACAATGTATTATAAATAAAGACTAAAGGAACTGTGATTAGAAAATTAAGTTTTTCATTTGGAAATAGGGAAATAATAGAGCAGTTTGGTGCTTTCATATTCAGAAAGATGTTTGGCATCCTCACGATTTCCTAAAAAAAAAAAAAAAAAAAAAATTGGACAGATTGTACTGTTTTATATAAAAGGCTTACTTAATAGCATGTGTTCCTGGCTCTCTGCAGTACTGGGTTTATATTATAAAGAGAATGTTGTATGTTGACTATATATTCCTTTAAATCTGGAATAAAAGTAAATCATTACTAAAACAATGGAAAGAACACTTCATAGACGGGGACTACAAAGTGGATCTTGGATTATCACAACAGTCTAACTTTGGTTTAGGATAGACCATGAGAGTAGATATTGGATATTTCAAACTTCAGTAGAAAACTATGAGTCCAAAAATCTAACAAATTTTAATGGGTAGTGAAATATTGTGATATAGTTTTCCATAACTATATGCCTTGAAGGTGCCTTGAATGCTTTTAGTCTGAACACATAAATGGTTGAAAGCACTGACAACTTGGTTTATTGTAAATAACCTTAAACTGTCAACAGAAGCTACACTCAAACAGTTAAAGGACTGTGTCTTAGGTTCTTACACTTGACTGCGCTCTTGGTCTATTTCACTTCACCTGATGTGGGCAGTAGGAACAAAATGTTTATAGACTTGACAGTAAATTGAAGCAAGTTTAAAAATTCTGCTTGTTCAGAATGTAAAAAGGCACAATAAAGCTGGTCTTTATTTCTCTCATAATCCTTTTTTTTTGTTGTTGTTTTTTTACTTTACATTTGTGGCTCCTGCTGAAGGTTCAACAGTAATGAAGGAGGTACTGCAAATTCCACATTTTAATCTGGTTTGCACTCAAGAACTTTCATGGACATATAGCGCCCCCTACAGGCTAAGTGAGAGTTTATAATATAGCAAATATTTCACTGCTTTTCCTGTTTAGTATGCACTGCATATGTAATGTGTAATTATGTCATCTATGTTTTGAAATGTAAACAAATCCAAAATGAAGAATTACAGGAATTGTCAAATCTGATGAGCAAAAATGAATAACCTCTAGGATATTTTTTCTTTCCTGGTCATTATAGATGTCACATTCAATGTAGCTATATCAAGAAGAACTAAGGATCCATTGTTTAAAAAAAAAAACACCTTTGACCTAAGTTTTTTTTAAAAATCTTTTTTAAAAAAATCTTTCTAAGCATTTAAATGTAGAAACGCTAAATGTACTCCCTGCATTCCACCCGTAAGAAGAAGAAGAAGAAGAAGAGGAAGAAAAAAAAAGAAAGAAAGAAAGAAAAAAAGAAGGACAGAATGAAGAAGAAGAAATCATAAAACCTGGTTCCATGACACCATCCAGCAATTTTCCTTCCTTCCTTCCTTCCTTTCTTTCTTTCTTTCTTTTGGTTAGAGTTGCAGAACACTGGGGGAAAGGTGGGAGAAATTACCACTGATGGGATGCCAGTCCATTGCAGGGCACCATGCACACATATATTCAAACCCTTAGGGGCAAATTAGTGTTGCTATTCCACCTAGAGGTGGGAGAAAACAGGAGAACCTAGAGGAAACCCATGCCCACATACGGTAAAACTAAGCACAGACAGTAGCCCAAACCACAGATCCTGGAGCTGTGAGGCAGCAATGCAACCTATTGCACAATAATGCTCCCTTTTTACATGTTTGCATTTAGACAACAGAGTGCAGGAAATAAATGAAAAAGGGATTATATAAAAGCCCAATGTATCTATTGATGTAAACATGAGTAATGGAAACAATGATGTAGTACCATTATGATGCTTACATTAAATCATGTAAATGCAATTGTGAGGTCAAATGCTATGAAAAACACTCCACACTATAACACACACACACACACACACACACACACAGAGAGAGAGAGAGAGAGAGAGAGAGAGAGAGAGAGAGTAATAGATGTGTGGAATAGCCTGCAGGTCTAAGTGGCCAGATTAAGCTTTAAATCACCTCTATTCTCTTAGTGTCTCACTCTTTACTCAGTGTGAGAATTATTACACTATATATATGGTGACACAGAGGCACTGTTTGCCCCATCTAAGACCGATTTCCATAGCAGTTATACAGTATGTGTCACATCTGATTTGCCCTAATGTAATGTCATACCATATTTATGCCGTGAATTTTTCTATGAACCCCTTAAACCATCAAAAGGTGCAGACATACATTAATCAATCTCATAACTATGTACACTCTTAGAAGAAAAAGAACCGTAGACCCATCAGAAAGAGTGTTTTCTTATCGAAGTGCTGGTTTAAAAAAATGAAAATTGCTCCAAACGCTTTGAAGACCTCTATGTAAGAGTGTCTGTTTTTGTTCTCTTAAATAATTTAGACTAATTTAAAATGAATAACTGAATAATAAGCCATGAGTTTAAGTTATAAGAAAATATTAGTGTACAGTACATATGTTTTGAATTCTTATTTTTATATAACTATATAACTATATGATATGCTGGCAGGTCATGTGCATATTAGTGACTATTTATTATCCTTTCTCTAAAACTGCAAGGTCACCGTGGAAAATGAAGAGTACATGGCTGGGCAGCCCTATAGAAAGAGAAAAAAACCCCAAAGTTTCTTTTGCTGTGTTGTTCTGACAGGAACATAAATGCAAAAGGTTCTCCCTGGAACGGGAAGGGAGTGTGCAGTGAACAAAAGGGGCGAGGCTTGTGGGAGCAAGCTAGCAGGTCTTGTGGAAAAAAGAGTAAATGAGCAAAGCTAGGAGGAGAATGTGAAAAAAATGTGAGAGTAAAGGAAAAGTAGAAAACAAGTCATGTGCAAAACAGTGGTGTTTTCCTTCAGTTGCCAGCACTGGGACTGAAATTAGACAAGCAAGTTCTGAAGGTGGATAGATGTATGACTTCTGTCTTTAAAGCAGCATACTAATTGAGCGTTATGTTTAAGCTGCATTATTGCCAGCATGTTAATACACCAATCTCTTTCAAATGAGTGTGAGCCATACTAAATCTTTGTCCAATGAGGGCTTTAAGCTCTATGTGGAAGTGACTGCCAGCTTGTGAGTCATAACTGCAGCTGTTTTTTTTTTTTTTTTTTTTGCCTTGGGGTTCATCATAAAAAGAGATCCACTCTCTAAAGGCAGGTTAATGCAGTTGGTGAGACACCTTCACTCATTCATCACCATTTCATGTTCACTATGGCTTCCTTCTTGGTGATTCTAACAGGAGTGTCCCATTTGTGCAAAGTCAACATGGTGTTCACTCTCTACCTTCACTACATTGTACGGAATGTTACTTGATCTCAACCCAAATTTGCTTTGTACAAGTCTGAGTGATTATCATCCTCAATAAAGACCAGAATCAGTATCATATGCAATCTTTACCTTCCACGGAACCATATCAAAGCATCCAAAATTTCTCAGGTGTGTAAATTACAAATACCCTGAGTGATTCTCATCATCACTAGAGAGCAGGAGCATTAATTTGAGTGATTTTCATCTTCAGTAAAGTATTGCATCAGCGCTTACTGTCACCTACAGAGTGCTGTCCAAGGCTGATGATTTGTTGTTGCTATTCAGTAAGGAAACTGTATATTCTCAAGGAGCTGCATATGTAACATACCATTCTCTTTTTAACCATTTTATTATATGGAGTAACCTGAGCAGTTAATGTGACTGAAAGGTTTTGAGCTCAAAATTCCAGGATGATCAGGAAGCTTCTGTTGAACCCCTTTTGTTACTTACATTACGTGAAATGCAATAAACGACTTAAACAAAAGGCTTAACCTTAACACTCAATGAAGATGAAAGGCAATATTGGGGGAACAATTATATATACAGTATATATATA
>JAQMCW010000003.1:8844882-8864624 GCA_030068335.1 Chrysichthys cranchii
AATGAACATAATGAACAAAACCTTAAAATAAAAGTAGTTTGGGATGTTTTCTTGCTGTTTTATCATGGGGATCAATAGATGAGGGCTTTATGGACTCATTTTTGAGAAAATCTCATTTCAGCCGAAACCATGTTTTGCCTCTTAGCTCATAATGAGCCTGTGCGCACTCCGACTCATTTCGCCAGCACGGGTCACATATTATGAAGCTAAAATTAAAAAATGATAGTTCTATAAAGATATTCATATTTCAAATCTAATTATTATATACAGACACACTGATACTCATTAAGCTTTAATGCTCCTTTGTATTCCCAACCCCGAAGACCTTTACAGAGAATTTACAGAATTAAGACAATAATTTTAAAGGATTTTTAAAGGATGCACATTATATACAGTATGATACAGTATAATACATGATATAAACTTTCACATGCAGCGTGAAAGTATGAAAAGTATTGTGTACGCGTTGCGTATGTACAGAGACAATAAATGCATAAATTTGTCATCTTTTTTTTACTTTTGTTTTTTTTGCACATTTAAAACCATGTGCCTGTGTTCTAGATATCTTTGAATAAAATTAGTAGAAAATGCACGCAAATAAGGCAGATGCGAGTTAAAAGTGACCGAGCAACCCATAGTTAGAGATTCTTTCCCATTTATAGTGGGGGAGATTCTAAGTCCGAATATATTTGTCCTGTTATATATCTCTCTTTGGCCCCCAACTGTGCAGAGACCAGACATATTTGGGCTTCAGACATGAGCTAGGGTGCATGAGCCATCTGGATTTCTTTTTTTTTTTTTTTCCCTTTTTTTTTCCAGGTCAGGCAGCATTACCCCAGCACTGTAACAAGACAGAAGGCACAGATAGGATGGCTCTGCTTTCTGGGTCAAGTAAAGAGGAAATTGCTGTAGCATTGTGGGATTAAAGTTCAGGACACAGTGTGTGAAAGCCATGCAGAATGAACATAAAGCAGATAGAGGTGAACGAGCAGAAAAACGAAATGAATTTCAGATGATATATCCGGATATATTTGTGGCAGATATTGTCGTGCGTGTCTACGGTTGTGCCGTCATCGCAGATAGCGTTCATGTAGCGAGGGGCAAAGCAGCATCCTGTGATGTGCAGCCACCACTAAAATGGTGGCTGGGCTAAAGTGATGACTTGCTCATTATATTATATTGCATGTTTTTCAATATTTAAACTAACAGTATAGATTTATTCTACTTTTAACATTTCAATGTTTTATTATTCATTAAAAAAACAACCTTGCCTTTCTGTGTATATTGTGTATACAGACTGGGTATTCCTTTAGAGGGATACGTCTTTGATTTAAAAAGCGCTTCTTAATCACATTAACCGAGCATAGCCTTTCAGTGCTAAAATTACGAGTTATCAGAATAAACAAATTCATATTCACCCACAGGATGCCATAAAAAGACGAGTAAAGCATATGGGGAAGGAAGTAATGCTTGGGAGTCACTACAGATCGATTTCTAACGTAACCCAATTATCTAGCTTCAGCAAAGCTTTAAAAAAAAATCTCGATAATTAGGTTAAATGAACTGATTAGGTTTCTACAACATTCATCAACCCACTTTGTGCTTGTTTGGTGTTGTGGATTTTCTGTGTGTTTTTGTCTTAGCCCATTGGCTAGCAACAAACCGATCACCAAAGTTCCTAAGTATGTGCATGGCACAGAGCTGCGTTTATAGCAACAAGCTACAAGAAGCATAGTGCCAAGGGACATTTTCTACATTTTCACAGTTCTGTGCAGGGCTGGGCAATATCTCGATAGATTATCGTTATCGCGATATGACCATTCATATCGTCAGCCGGCTGAATATCGAGAGTATCGTGATTTCGCAGAAATATCAGCTTTCCATCTGAAATGAGCAGGTAGCTGCAGTGTTTTTACCCCCCATGAATACATCAGTGAAGAGTCTGTGTGAAATAGCATGTGTACAATTAGCTTAATAAACATTAGGCCTGTTATATTACATTCTTACTGTCTGCACGAGAGCTAGTGAGATGTATGTCCTGCATCTTCTTTTGTCTCTGAACATGATTTTCATAACATAATATATCGTGATTAAATATCGTTATCGTGAAAATGTTGGAAAATATTGTGATACGTGATTTTTAGGTCATATCGCCCAGCCCTATCGCCAATGTAAACTCCCACGACTTGATATATGCTTGCTCAAATGAACTTGCAATTCTTTGGTGAAAACATTCCTTCTGGTAAGAATTGTTGAAAGGCTACTGGTTAAGTCCCCTTATTGAGTTAGCATTAGTATAAACCTTCCTACACCTTAGACACTATACTTTCCCAAACTAAGAAAATTCTTTAACCTTAAACTTCAATAAATGAAAACTTGACCATGATCATGTGACGTGCTTAGATGCAGTAAACGGGTGGGTCAGGGTACTATCCTTGTAAGCTATTTGAGAGAAATGGTAATTCAGTTAGTGCTTGCACCCAAGACAAAAGTGTTGAAGGTTTTTGTGTGGTAACTTGACTTTAAATTTGACTTTATGCAGGTTTTAGCAGGTGATAATTTTGCAGTGTTCTTACAGTTTAGCTTAGAATTTTTGTCAGCTGCAGTATAATAGCTATCTACAGAACCAGTGCTAGTATACACAGACCATTACTCTATTTTCTATTTCTCACCATAGGCTGATGCTGAGTTTTAATTTGAAAACTATTCTTAAGAAATCCAGAAAATCCTGTTGTAGATTTATCCTTGTAGGTTTGTCTTAAGAATGGAGGAGCTACAACGTTTATTGTAGAATGCTGTGAGCATATGGTATTTTGTGTTAGTTTGTGTCTTCATGTATATTTGTGCTCCCTGTCCAATGATGTCAGCAACTTCTTATTATTTAACTGATTATTATGTAACTTTTTATACACTGAAGACATTTGGGTTTGAGACCAAAAGATGAATATAAAACAATAGATCAAAATATTAGCATCCATTTACTTAAATTTACATATACATGTGTTTAAAAAAAAAACTTATAGTGTAGCACCTTTTGTTTGAACCCACCCATTTTTCACAAGTCATAAAAAAATATTGAAACATATTTCATGATGAAAATTTGTGCCCTGTTAGATTGATTGTTTAAATAGCTAATAGTGCTGAATGTTCACTCTTGGTTTGAGCCCTGGTTTTCACCTGTGAAGACTGCATTGGTGGTGTTAAAAAGATAAACCACCTCAAAGACAAGAGAGCAGTCTATGGGGGAAAAGCAAGCCATTCTGAAGCTAATAAAAGAGGAAAAAACAATCAGAGTCATTGCACAAGCATTGGGAATAGATAATACAATAATTTAGAATGCCCTGAAAAAAAGAAACCACTAAGACTAACATTAACATCCAGATAACAAGCAGGTTGGCTAAATAAAACAACAGCTGTTGATGACAGAAATTGCAGGTGTTGTAAAGAAAAAGCCAAAAACAACCGTCAGTAACATCACCAAGAAAGTCCACACGTCAGGGATGAAGGGATAACAAAACACCAGTTGAAAAAGGCTTCAAAAACAGAATATAGAGGCCATACCAGAGGGTGTAAACTGCTCATCAGCAGTAAGTATCAGAAGGCCAGATTTGAATTAGTAAAAAAAAATATAACCATGAACCACAAAAGTTCTGTAATCAATATTAACCTCTACCAGAGTGATAGAAAGGGAGAAATGTGGATAAAGAAAGGATCTGCTCATGATCCAAAACATACAAGCTCACGGTCAAGCACAGTGGCAGTAGTGTCATGACTTGGGTTTGCATGGATGCTTCTGGAAGGGACTCACTAATCTTTATTGATGTTGTAACTCATGATGAGAGCAGCAGAACGAATTCAAAAGTCTACAGAAAAAATTGTCTTCCAATTAGGTGGAGCTTCATTGTGCGGTAAGGCAATGACCCAAAACAAACTGCCACCACAACAAAGGGCTTCATCAGGGAAAGAAAGTTGAAGGGTTTATACTGGTCACATCAGTCACCAGACTTTAACCCAACTGAGGTGCACTTAAGCTTCTGAAGTCCCCCCAAACACTGCCTGATGCAGTTATTGCAAGCAAGTGATATGCAACCAAATATTAAGCGTTATTTACTTTAATTGCCTTTTAGTCTATTTGTTCCAATACATTTGCTTAATTTCCGATTGGGTGGTCTGCCACCAAAGCTGCTATGGTCTAAGTTGTGTAACACATCTAGATGTAGATATCTGGAAATGAATGCTGAAATTCTAATCTATGATCTCACATTCATAGTTTGTCCTCAGATTCAAATGTCTTCAGCATATCAAATAGGCTACTTGCTCACAATGTGTAATACGCTATTTATTACATTATGCACATTGTTCTTTCTATGGCGAGGAAGCTACGTTTTTTAATTAATTTATTTTTATATGACCTATTTAAGCCACCAGTGTTTTTTCAATACTAAATCTGATGCCTTTCAAAAACTTGAAGACACTGGTTTCCTTTGTATAAAGGTTTAGATCACCTGCACTATGACTCATACTGGCTCCTGAGCCCTTTTTCATTTCCATCACAGGCCCACTGAGGAGAAATCCTCCCTTTTTATGCAGTGGCATAAATTTAGGCTGCATGAATCTGTCAATACTGTAAGCCTCATGAGCCTTGCCACTTTGTGAGCTATATCGAGGTTGCATTCAGGAGTGTGACAGTCTTTTCCTGTGCTCCCACTGTCTTTTTTATATATATGAATGAATCCCAGTACTTCCTTTGCACATTCTGTAGAAGTAGATTACTGCCCCAGCGACTGCATGCCACAGTGCTTATTCAAAGTAATCCTTCTAAGACTCTGATAGTGCATAATGTAATCCTTCCTCATTAGTGCAGCCATTGCCATGGTTTCTGCCATGAAATAAGAACTGATGCATATGAATATGGCAAAGCCGTGACACTGCAACCAATCAGTCAATTCAGTGGCTTGAGTTAGGAATGTATTCTAAAGGAAAGTCACTAGCAATAAAAGAAATGTTATATTTACTAAATAGAACAGTATGGATGGTAGAAGGGGCTGGTTAGCATCAAGACAAAAGTTATATTTACGTATTCTTCTTGTCTGAATATATATTGCAAACTCATGTTCTCATACAGTGAATTTTCATAGTCAGAATTAATTATTGTTCGGCAACTATTTCAATGAAAAGCAAAAAATGAAAAACAATGCTTGCATAAGTAGTCAACACCCCCCCCACCCCCCGATTACAGAAGCTCCAGAGGTAAGATACTGTTTTAATGAGTACACAACTGACTTATAATTGGCCTTCTCCTGTGAAATATTAAAACATTTTTGCATTTTCTGGACAAACATCACCTCAGCTGAACTGTAACTAAAGAGTGGCTAAGTCTGAAGAAAAGGAGTGAAAATAAAGTCTAAGGAGTATTTGAAGGAAGTTAAAGATATAACTTTACAATATAAGTTACTAATTTCGGAATAGAGTGTAAAATTGTATCAAAGAGGTTGCACATCCCTGTAAACACTGCTGGATCCACAGTAATGAAGTGGAAGCAGCATCACATGACCCAAGCACTGCCTAGACAAGGCAATGAGGACAGCCGACAGTGAGGCCAACAGTCACTCTGTAGGAGCTTCAGAGTACAGGGGTGGAGAGTGGAGTGAAGGTGCACAAGACAACCATGTGAGAAACTCTACTGAGTCCTGTATGGGGAGGTTTCTAGAAAGAAATCATTGCTGAAGAAGAGCCAAGTGAAAACACAAGTGTGTGGATGGAGCATATTACAAAAGAACCTGCTTGTCTGCTAAAACAAACAAAAGCATAAATAAATAGGAAATAAATAAATAAGGATTGTGGGGAAACTTCACCTTTCAGCTTGACCATGGTCCCAACCACAAGGCCAAAGCAATGCAGGAGTGGTTAAAAACATAAATTAATGTTTTACAGTGGTTGAGTCAAAGTCCACATCTGAATTTCATTGAGAATCTGTGGCACTGTTTGAAAATTAATGTCAGAAAACAACATCCAACCAAGCAGAACTTGAATGAATCTGATGACTTTAAGGGGGATGAATAAGGCGCTGTATAATTGGAAAATGCAGTGAAGGTTAAGTGTTCTTAGCAATGACACTAAAATGTACACGGAGATTTTGAATTTAAAATTTGTCTCTTGTAGTACTGGCCTTAACCTCTAATGGTTCTTAGAATAGGATGGGAAGCAGTATCATAGGATACTGTGAACGTTCTCTAAAAAAGCAACAACTGTAAAAGAAATTGCTGTCAATTTTATGCTAATTTACTGGCAGCATGGGTTGCCAGTAAAGTACTGTAAAATTTACAGCAAACAATGGTATACATTTATGGTAAAGTACTGTCATGTCTTACATAGGTTAAAATGACATGTTACATTTTCTCAATGCAAGATACAACTGAGCTGAAGAGTCTAATATAAGGACAAAATCAACATAGCATGACAGTGCTGCGATTTGAACACATGACCAGTTTACCTGCAACACAATGCCTTAATCTCTCAGGGGAGTTAAGTCAGTGTTAGAAGTGGTTGAATCAATGCAAGCTTGTTGCAGTGTTGTTGTCAGTGTTAGAAGTGGTTGAATCAATGCAAGCTTGTTGCAGTGTTGTTGCGGTAGCTCAATGGTTAAGGTTGGATGTTTTAATCCCAGAACATGGTGGGGCAAAATCTTTAACCTTCAGCTCAACTGTATCCTGCATCAGCCAAGTGAGCTGAGCTGACTTATGTGTTGTTTATACATAACATTAAGATGTTCCAGAACTTTACCATAAATATGTTTTACGGTTGTTTGCTGTAAATGTTATAGTCCTTTATTGGCAACCCAAGCTGCCAGTAAATTACCGTAAAAACTTACAGTAATTTTTACAGTGTAGGGTTCTACATAGCAAAAAAAAATGTTTTAAGTGATAACTCTGCATACACATTATGTTCAGCTTTGAGTATATTAAGATATAGTGTGATAAAGACATGTGTCCTATGTTTTAGTGTGAAGCTGTTATTATTAACACTATACAATAAAATTATACAATATACAATTATACAATATACAATAAAACACAGGTTTCACCTTTAAAGTTAATAAAACGGAATATTTATTATTAAAATATAATCTTTATTAGGTATGCATTTCAGTGTTTCCATGTGTAAAAAAAAAGACTGCTGTGGAAAGTGCTGGGGATTAGCAGAGTTTTATTCAGATATTTTCTACAATTATTATGAGAGTTCATAGCCAGGGTAAGCAAACAGGCAAACAAGGTTAGCAACAAAGGCAAACCCATAATGAGAAACCAAGAGGACAGAAAAAAACAGTAAGAAAAAGACAGTACAAAACAAGAGCTAGGACAAATTTGAACACATATGGCAGGATGGAGTCTTTGAGGGGGGAAAAAAAAAAGCTTTTTTCAGGAGACGAAAAAATTCCAGAAACCTCTTCAGTATTTTATGCCACTTCTCATGGCACATGAAGGTGTTCTTGTAATGTTTCTTAATAACTCACACTTATAAATAGTCCATGTTAATAAGCAGTGACATTAAAATGAGATTTATTCCCGTGGGATGAGCAATGCCGGAGAAGAAAATTATCCCCGGATTGGCATTTAGAGTTTAATCTAATCAGGGTAGACCCCATGGAGGCCTGTAAAGCAAAGCAGGGAGCAGATGAAGATGGTTCAAAGTTTGAAATGAAGTGGTCACATATACAGATCTTAGTTTTCATCCACATCCACAATCACACGTATGACACAGGGCCAAAACCCAGTGGTTTTATTATACTGTACAAGATTCATAAATGGACATTATGTGCCTACAGATGACGTTTTCTGCTTTCCTTTTTCTGTTAGTGTAGGGAGAATATTGAATCACAATCCTCTCTAGCACATGTGTCCTCAAAGGTGTTGCTGTATAACTGCATTTCAGCAACAAGTTATTTTCTGCTTCTACACAGCCTGCATTAGGTTTGCATCGCCTTTGTGAAGATACAATGCCTTTTCGTTCCCTTTCGAGTTATTAAAAAATGTAAATTTATTTCAAATTTAAATGAGACATGTTCAAATGACACAATAGGTTTAATTGTATTCGGACAACCTTTATAAACTTGTTCTGATAAATATACCTTAATAACAAGCACTTAGTTCTCAGTTTCATCTCAGAATGTACGCCCATACAATGGAATTCTGAATGGTATGAATGTGTTTGCTGGATTTACACCTGATTATAGGAATAGCAAGATCCAGTGAGACAATGTTGACAATGAAGTAGGACAGGTATTAATCAAATAGAGACAAATCCTTGTATTCAGTGCAGGCTCGATGGCAGACAGACACCAAGGAGAGCAGTAACACTCCAAAGGCTTCATCAAGGGGCCAGGATTGATGCAAGGACAGAAAAGGACGATTCATTATGTACCCGACATGATTTATTGTTGGGCAGAAGGAAACAAGAGTGAGTTTTGCGCTTCTGGCCTCATTTGTGAAAATGTTCCTGTCAGGAGAAGATTTCAAGGATGTGTCTTTTGTGGATGCCTGCCATTTTTCATAACATCTGACAAAGCTTTCCATATTGGTGAAATGGTAGAAAATAAAACACAAATATTCCGGTTTTGGAAATTCACCCAGAAAAAAGGCAAACTTTAACAACTTTTTTTTTTTGGCCAAAAAGCCTGATAAGTGCTACCCAGAGTCCAAAGTGTAACAGATGTGCTTAATAAGTAGGATACTCAGGAGCAGCTGTATGTTGAATACTGGTTCATTGACCATACAAAGACAAATGGCTAACAGCTGGTTTCTCCACTGCAGTCAAGTCTCAGAAAGAGCTGGGTTTCTTCACATCATCATTCAGCAAATCCCTCGGCAAGGTGATGGTACTCAACCAAGACTGGTGAGCTTTCATTCTAAGGCTGATGGAGTTCTGCATTAATCTAGAATTGACCATGCATACAAATATACATATACATATATGTCATATGCAGTAGATTTTCCACTAAGGAGAACTATTACATTTAGTCACAAATGTAAGGAATAATGAATGAATATTAAAGGCTTTATGAAAATATTTAAATAGCACATTCTGGCACTCTGACTCACTGTTATTATATTGTTGAAGCGTTTAAACAGGGGATATCAGAATTACTATATTTAATAATATTTATTGAATTAGTTGGGGGGAAAAAAGGGTGTTCTATGGTGTTTTAGTAATTACACAAGCATTGCATACTGGAGGCTATTACCACTCACAAGAAGCCTTCATCTATTCGGTATGCCCATATATTTACATAATAATACAGCAATTATTTAAAAAAAACAACACTCTTTTATAAAGAAGTGTTAAATTAGCCATTAGCTGAAACAAATAAATACTGTACTCATAAACTAGACCTTGAGATGTAGGTGATGGTGATGGTGCATAAATTTTATCCATTGCATGTTAGTTGAAGAGCACTGTGAACATGTGAACACCCTCGGAGCAATGCCTGGATCACTTGTTTAACGAGCATCCATCCACACAAATGCACTCCCACTAGAGTTGGCATATTTTTCCTCAGATTTAAGTGCCTGTCATAAGATAATGAATACAGCTTCATGGACAGGAGACAACTGATTGTAGATCAAAGCATCATCATTCGTATTAAGCTGAGTCATTTACTTGATGTTATTTATGGTAATGGTGTGCTACTTTCTGATTTGTGTTGTTGTGCACCTTTGGCTAATCATGTCAAAAATGCACAGGCAGTCTATTTTTTTTATTTTTTTATTTCTTCCAGCTGAAACATGCACACACACAGTGCAGCTTGGTTTACAAATGCAAAAATAATTTAACAGAGATTCAGGAGGGCCATCTTAAAAAACTCGGTTGTATGAAAGTTGGGTACGCAGTGCCAGAATTCTGTTGTGGTGCTGCTCTTTGTGACTAAAAAAAAAAAAGACCAAGAAAGAGATTTATTTATTTATTTATTTATTTATTTATTTAACAGAATAAATATTTTACTATCACTTATTGTCCAAGAAACAGGAACTTACAGAAGCTGGGAGTTCACCCACTAGAACAGGCCAAGGACCTCAATGGCCGATTGACTGGAAGGTTGTGAGTTCAGTTTCTTTCACCAAAAAGGTAAGAAAAAAAGCTGCTATAAAGTATCTCTAACATTCCTAAAGATCCTTCCAGTTTAATAACATGTATCTCAAATTAGTGATTTCTTAACTGTAAAACATTAAGCTTGACATCTGTGGGGGAAAAAAAGTATTTGACATTTAGCAGCTGATATTCTGCTCCAGACATCACTGATGTCTGGTACGTTGTTTGAAAAGATGTTATAATATTATAGTCATGTCTGCAGAGCCATATCTTACATTTTACTCATTTAATAGAAACTGCAGCAAGAGTATGTAAGATAGGAGGAAAGTCAAAATTGCAATTTTGCAAAGCAGAATGGTTAATTATAATATGATATAGATCACAAGATGAACAGATTACAGTGCTCCAGTCCTGTGAATGTCTGGTTTTATATATCAATAAGGCATTCCATCTTCTCCCCTGACCATAACAACCTTTCCTCCTTAATCATGAAATTCGAAACAGGGAGTAATGTGATAAGTTGTGCCAATTGTGTTACTTGGCATGCAGAGCTCAGAGCAGCGAACTTACATACCTGATGTGGACTGTACCACTTTTGGGTTAAAGTAAGCCTCAGACCATGGTTTTCAAAAGGACCAGGTATCGGTGCCCTGAACTGCTCCTAGACTCAAAAACTGCTTTCACCCAACTTCACCCAATGTACTGAACTCTCAGGGCAAATGATCTGAGTGTGCAAGTTTGAAAACAACCTTAGATTCCACCTCTGTGATATTTTAAATCTATATATATACAATATGCAGTCTTCCATTATTTAACAAAGTCCCCTAGATAAGCTTATGGACCTGAGTTTCTAGCTCCTGTGTTACAATAAATAGGCCAAAATTTCCTTTCGGTCAAATTCATTATTTAATATGATTGTAATGTTGATATTTCATGGAAAGATCAGTATAAGATTAACTCAACCTTAGTATGACTACCCAGCTGTTGCTAATAAACAGAATTAGTAGCATTTTAATTAAGTTAGAGCACCTCATCTCTGTAACGCACCCCAGTCTGAATTCCGATGAGATTGCTGAGAGGATATTAGGGATGTGCAAGGACAGGAGGCTTCACTGGCCTCAAATGCAATAATTTAGAGTTTGAAGGAAGAAAAACCCAAAGTTTTTGACTTGCTCTTATATTGCAAGGAAATTAATACCAGTCAGACAGATGTGCTAAGAGTCTAATAATAATAATAATAATAATAATAATAATAATAATAATAATAATAAAGATAGCCAAAATAATAAAATAATCTTTAATAAAGATAATAAAGATAACCCTTTTGGTCTTATACAAATAGTTATATCATGTAGTCTTCAGCTATTACAAAATTGAAATGTTGAGGATTTTTACTAAATCAATTGCTGTACTATTAACATAACCACTGAGAAAAATACAGTGGTGTTCTGCAGTTTTTGCCACAATGTTCAGGGTTAAAGGATTCAAACAGCCAACATTCTCCTTGAATACTTCATTAACATGCAGTATTTGCTCAGGTTTACCTTATGCGAAATATATTGTTGAAATTGTTTGCACTTTATTGCTTTACTGCTGAATATTGTTATTCTTAGAAAAATAACCCATTGAGCTACTGCTTCATGATAACCTCACATTATAAGGCAATAAATAGAAGACACAGAAGACAATAACAGATGATCTGTTGAATAAATGTATTAATTATTAAAACCTGATGACAAGTGAATGAACAATACTAGAAAGGAAGTATACAGGATGAATTTTGATTATGATTGTTCAGGATATAACATTATAACATGTTCATCATTAATTACCAGATGATGCGTTAACCTTTAATTCATGCTAAATGTCTTTTGCCGCTATTGGTCCATAATGAGTAACCCATAAGTGAACAACTGTGTAATTACATCATTTTTCAGTCATTTATGAACATTGTTCATAAATTTTTTGACAATAATTGTCAACCCAAATTTATCTATTAACATTTATAGTACATTTAATAATTAAACAAGGCTTAATCAAACTCCAAAGAACACTTTGAGGATTATTTTTAATATTGTAATAAACGATGTTTAAACTCATATACATCACTTATACATGCCCATGGAAAGAAACTAGGGGTTATTTTTCTTTTCTTTTCTTTTCTCAAACCAGTAATCCGTTGTATTCTTTGACAAGTTTCTACATTATTTGAAAAATACCATAAAGAAGCAGCTCAGAAAATAGTGATAATATAAATCTTTTGATGAAATATGATGTGTTTCACAAATAGGTTAAAAGTCAATAGGTTAGGTCACTGACCAATAACTAGTCTTGTATAAAATACATGGTGTTTCCCAATGTCTTATCTTGTATTGTTTGATTTACTTGCCTTCATAATTAGAATCTAGAGAGCTGCCAAAATCATGGCGGCAAGATTGCTTAAACAATTAATACTAACTGTGTACAGCAAGTGGCCATTGGATTAAGATTTAGATAACAACAGTGCCCAATGCTATAATAGGCTTATGGTAACAAAGAATCTTACTGTGAGCAGACTGAAGTGATTAATATTACTATAAACAAATATGGTGCAATTTCATACAGGGGGTATAATTATTGTTATTATTATATTTAGTGGTTTAATTGGTGCATGTAGTCATAATTTGGTTTGGCATAATCCAGTTTGTTAGCTTTTCTGACTCCCAGGACTCGCCTTTTTTAACCTAAAGAGTCTGTCGGTGTTAACTATTTATATCCATCCTAGTTCAACCGAAATAGGCTACTTAACCTGAACTACTAAATAAAAATAGCTTACTGTGTGAGAGTTCCATACCTACAGAATGTACTGGTGTGAAATTTAAAAGTCAAATCTAATCACATATCTTTGTGAAAAACTGAGCTGCTGGCACATGCTGTTTTTAAAGGAAATGAGAGAAGCTGACTTAAGAGATTTCAAGCAATGAGCCCAACCAATTCTCTTGATAATGCATTTATTGGAACTCCGTTGTTTATTTACAATTATCATGCTCAGTGCCAGGTTACAACCTGCACCAATAATGCATACGATTTAAATCATAGTCATCCTCAGCAATCCATTCAGTCACCTTTGTCCTGTGGAAGCAGGCAGGGTCATGCTGGAAGAGCCCACTCCCATCAGGATAGAAATGCTTCACCATAGATAATATATGATATTATTAGCATAACAACTTCAGTGAAAAGTATCATCTTTACCTGAATTTCAGAATTTCTTCTGAAAATGAAGCTTGCACCGAGATTAAAAATATCCAATCTCAAGTTTTCCACAGCTCCACACATTTCTTGTTACCATGCAGTTGTTCTTTTGCAAATCACATAGAGCCATAATTGAAAATAGAACAAATATAAGATGTCAAATATTGAATTAGATTTTTTTTTGCTTTATGAAACAAATTATTCTCATATTAAATTTGTTGCTAGCCACATGTTTTAAAAAAGTTGGAATGGGGCAACAAAAGAATGAAAGAATGAAGTTGTGCAGTGCTAAAAAAAAAAAAAAAACACCTGGTAGAACATAACTAATTAGACTAATTGTCACCTGGTCAGTAACATGATTGGTATATAAAGAGCACCCCAGAGAGGCAGAGTCTCTCAGCAGTAAAGATGGGGAAGGGTTCACCACACTGTTAAAAACAAATAGTGCAACAATTTCAGTATAATGTTCCTTAACCTAAAATTTCAAAGAATTTGGTGATTTCATCATCCATGGTACATCATATCATTAAAAGATTAAGAGAATGCAGAGAAATCTCTATACGCATGGGACAAGGCTGAAAACTAATATTGGATGCCTGTGTTCTTCAGGAGGCACTGCATTAAAAGCAGAGACGATTCTATAGTGGGAATCGCTGTATGGGCTCGGGAACACTGCCGAAAACCAATCTCTGCAATCTCTGACATCACAAATGCAGGTTAAAAATGCACAGAAGAAACCATATACATGATTTAGGATTTGAAATTCTTTTTGGAAATCATGGACGCTGCATCCTCTGATCTAAGTTAGACCAAATCCGTCTGAAAACTGATGGGAGATAAAGAAAATCAGATTTAAAAAATTTTTTTTTTACAAAGTTAACATGGTCAACACCAAATTAACATGGTCAATGTCAGAAAAATGTGCTTAAATTTGAACAGTGACTTAGAAATAGTGCAGAGTCTTGAACTCTTCATAACCTTTCTTTGTTTTAACTTTTCAAACTTTGAAAGCTTTCTGTTTAATTCTGATTTTATATGGGAAAAGAAAATCCCAGATTCTTAATCTGATATCAGACTTGGACCTCTTGTTGGATCCCGCTGTATATGAATAAATACATTCTGTAATTTGAAAACACTACCCTGCTTTCCTCTAAAGTACAGATTCTGACCTTTGAAACTTCTACACAAGCTCACTTGTTTGGATGCTGATGATAAATGATATTTGTTTAGCCAAGTGCCAGTCAGAGCCTCCAAATTAGTTATGATTATGCTGGAATTAGGTTCCTCTAATAATCACCTTCTTTAAACATTGAAATATTCCAAGTCTTCATGTTTATTAATGAAGCTTGCATATGTTTGACATGACAGGCTCTGGGTACAGGCAGTTTGGTGTTGGCAGGAAGCTGGAGCTATCCATGGTGCTTCATTAACTTCGTTAGATTTGTCTGGAACACAGTGCAGTGCTCCAAGCAGTGTTAAAATAAAATCAGTGGATTTTAGCATCAGAAAATAGGATTAAGGACCTTATTATGAATGTTATTGGTAAAATACTTGCAGTTAAATAAAAGATTGACTAGTGTTTGTTAAATTCCAAGACACTAGCCTGAGCTCTGACTTTCATGGTTAGCTGTGGCTCCTTTCCCCTACAGCTATCTTGCATTTATTTCCAGTTACTTGGTAAATATTTACTTTACCAATTGTTTACATTTTATTCTTTTGCTTTGGCTAAAAGCACAAATCTAAAAAAAAAAAATGTAATGTAAATCATGCATACTAGATCACAATAGCAAACATTGTGATTATTAGCAATTAATATTCTTATCCCCCTTTTCACACTTCTGGGAAACATCACCGCAGCATGTAAACATGGCTGCCGTGGACTACACTTCCCATCACTCATGGACTTTGTCACGTCCACAGTCACTGGCTTTTTAATCACAAACTCCTGAATCCACTCATACACCTTGATGAACCACGCTCTTATCCTGGTTTTGTGATTTTGGATGAACATCAATGTTTGCTGATCCTTTCTTGTTTTGGTTTTCTTGTATTCTTGTTTTTGTAGACCATGCTTATTGCGTGTTGTTTTGGACTTGTTTGCCAGCATTGTCAAATAAAATATCTAACTGCATTTGCATATGGCTTCAGCTTTCTCTACTGACAATCTTGTATGAGTAGCTGATTTCCAGTTAATGAACAGTGCTGAAACAATGAAGTACTCAGAAACATGTTGTATATTTGACTCGTTTGCTCATATTTGCTCTTATTGTTTGCTTGTCACATCTTTGAACTTTAACATTGAATTTCTGTTTTTAATTTAATGAACACATAACTTTATCCAATGGGATGCAGCCAATTAATAAAATTATAATAGAAGAGAGTGCGATAAGTAAACAGAATACACATTCCGTGTCAGCCTAATTAAGGAAAGCCATTCTGTGTAAATACAAGTTATACATGCTTTCATTGCATGAAATGAGTCAAAGAAATTACAATAAATTAACTGACTACCTACAAGTCTTGCAGTGGTATTTTGTTAAAATGGCTATGTTAATCACATTCAGTAGAATAGTAGAAAAGACTTCATAATAAACAAGGGCTCAAAGACATATACCGCCTACTTACCAATTCGATACCTCCTGCTGTTGTCTGTATGAATATGTCTTCGATAAACACTAGGATTATTAGCAAAAATGAGCAATCATGAATATATAAAATCTACAATTAGTGGCATTTGCAACTTAAACACAGCTTTAATTCTATTATTTAAAAGAAATCTTTAGAAATGCTGCAGATAAAATTATTTAAATGTAGTATTAATGTACTATTTCTTGGACCTGATGACATAGACATAAAGGTTAAAATGGATAAAAGGCTTAATTAAATGGGCTTTATTAATCCAAAACTTTGAGCAAAAGCTGAAGTCAAATGAACAGAACAGAATTCAAAAACCAAAAGCGTTATCCCAAACACAGTGGACAAAGGGCAAAAACCAGAGAAAACTGATTAAAAGTCACACACAGGAGATAAAAACACTGGAAAAATGGGCTTGGAAATTTCAGCTGAAGTAATGAACAAACTAAACTGAGAAGTACTTAAGGCTGAAGAGGTGATTAGTAAATGAGGTGCAGGTGAGTGTGATTAATAAGCTGTTGAATTCATGAGAGAGCCCAAATAATGTCTATGAGTTGATCCTGACTCGAGTACCCATGTGTTACAGCTAATAGCTATTGCTATTTAAGAAGGATAATCTTTCGGTGTGTGCTTGAGGCAAAAGCCGTGCCCCTCTGGAGGGCATTATAACAGTGGATCGAGAATAAAATGCTGCGACCACCGCTGGCAGTCTAAGGGGTAATAATGGCAGAGAATGTCTTATACTGATTAATATGAAGGCAGGCTAATGTAGCATTAGTGCCACTCCACAGAGTTCCTCTTACAGGAGACAGCACATGATGCCTTGCTTCCATTTTACTTTGCTGTAGCTTCCCATACAGTGAATTTCTAACATAATGTTTTAATGGTCCTTATTTTTCAGTTATGCACATCAATGAGTGCTTGTAGCATGCCACTGTACATGGTTTTGTGTGTTGTAATGGAGGAATGGAAAGTTGAGTTGTGAAACAGCGATTATTCTGCACTGCCTCTGTAGCTGTAAATTGACAAAATGCCTATATTAAGTAATAATGATGAGGAAGTTGGAAGCATTCAAACCGCCTCTTACGTACGATCTCACTTTCTTGCTAAGTTCTCGGTCATAGCTTATGTTGATGTGGCAGTGGTAGTACTCTCTCAACTGCTCTACCAAAACATTTCTGAAAAGCTGAATGCTTTACGCCGGGCTGCATTACTATCTGCAGCATTTCTGGTGCTTTAAGATGGTGTATAGTTCACTGCACAATCAATAATGAACCTGAATAAGATCTCCCCTTCCTCTTCCTTCACTTCTCATCTTTTATGGTTGTGTTGCTGTCCTTGGAGCTGGTTGTATTGTACAGTGGTGTTAAGAATCAACCTATCAAGTTATCATGTAGATCTTGAAGATTTCCCTACAGTACTTTGATACACGGCACGTATCTCGAAAAATCTGGGGGGAAAAAAGGAGACAGGGCGAGGGGAAAAATCATCATATACTTCTTTATTTATGTTGCTGTCCTTCTGAATTGGTGCTCTCCTAAAGGCTTGGCCTATAATTATAAATTAGCAATTTAAATCACCACTGTAGTTAATGTGACAACTTTATCTAATGTTTAAAACCCTTCCTGGTAACTAGACTTGGTATAATGCTCTTATGCCTGCTAATTAAATAGGCTGGGCTTCTTCACGGATCATTGGTTACTGCTGATTACGGAGTGATTGGAAGGTTATATAAATCAAAGACAACTAAGCCAGCTAATTAGGTGCCACAGCCATTACACAAGCAACAATCCTTCAGTTAAAAGGCATCTTTTTCCACACAATCATCTCTGTTATTGGATAACATCACCAAGGGCTTGCCCTGTTTTATCACAGTAGTGATGAAACTTAACATAAAATACATTTTGATTAGGCCCTAGGAAAGAGCAACTCTGCAGACTTGTTATTATAGAACACATATTTGTGTTTGTAATGCGATAAACTGCATGAGAAAAAAGTGAGTACAATGGGGTGACTTGCTCATAATAATTATAGGAATTACATCATGTGCAGTGCAGTAGAGGTAGAAATCAGAATTTAAATGAGGGTTTTGAATGTGCCAGGGTTTCTTGAGAGCCATGCCAAGGTCAGAGCTCTAAAAGACCTCCAGAAATGTCAAACTGAAACTAAACCTCGTCAAACACACGGAATTGCAAGTCCAGTATAATGACAATTAAGGCTATTGCGATGTGTCCAAAAACTTTTCATAAAACAATAAGAATGCAAAATATGCATATTAATACGTGAATGAAAATCTTGGCATCAGAGGAACATAAAATTAAGGTTGCCACAGCAATATTTAGTTATCATTTGAAGAATCTTTCTGATCAATAAGATATCATCCTGTTAAACCTTCACATGATTAAAACCTACCGAACAGTCTTTTTTTGTCTTTATCTGGGGGATATGTTGACAGTGTGTTGTCTCTTTCTGAAAAGATGCTATGAAGGACAGGCACCCCATCCAGTGTGTATTCTCACTTCACACACAGTGTGCTTCCAGTAGGCTTCAGATTCACTCTGATCAGGACAGATTATCTTTATTTGTCTTCTGCCACTTAATACTGTACAGGGTCGTGGGGGGAAGCTGGCGCCAATCCCAGCTGGGCGAGAGGCGGGACACCAATCCACCGCAGGGCAACACACAGAGACAGACAACCATTCACACTCACATTCACACCTACGGGTAATTTATAGTCGCCAATTAGCCTAATCCCCACTGTGCATGTCTTTGGACTGTGGGAGGAAACCCACACAAACACGGGGAGAACATGCAAACTCCACACAGAAAGGCACCTGCGCCAAACCCGGGGCTCGAACCCAGGACCTTCTTGCTGTGAGTCGACAGTGCTAACCACTCAGCCACCGTGCCGCCCCAGGACAGATTAGGTAATGCAAATCATAATAATACAATAATGAAAAAACACTGTTAAACAGCTTGCAACTTTTTTGCACGTATTGTCACATTTGTACCTGTTTTCAGACATATGTTCCTTTAATAAATCAGTGCCTTACTTTACATTGTTGGGCCTCCATAAAGACATTCTTCAGGTTCAGAGCCTCTGGAGAACTCCTTCTGCTGGGTTTGGAATAAAAATATAAGGCTGTAATGTCCTTTAGGATTTTGTCATAAAGCCGATAGACGCCGGTGATAAGCTCAGCATCGCATCAATCATCCATTCACTGAGTGTCATTTCATGAAAGTTTGCCTCTCGTTGTCATGAATCATGCAACAAAGTGAAATCCACACACTTCATCTGACTTGAATTCTAATATGTCAATATTATTGAGTTCAGCAAAGTGAATTTGTATGATGGATATTTTTAAGCAATTGTCACCATTCCACATAGCACTTTGTGCTTTAAAAATGCATCCAAAAAAAATTATTGATTTTTCTATAATTCCATAAATCAGTCGTTCTCAACTGGTTTTGCTGTAGTACCCACATTTTACTGAAGTTAATTTTGTCATATGGAAGTAAATACAAAAATGCATATAAATTTTGCACAATTATGTTATTAATACTGTTAACATTTATCGATTGCATTGATATAATGAAGTTGGATAATGATCATTCACTATCTGAGATAACAGGAAATAATATATTCGTCTTCTGCTGCTTAATCTTGTTCAGGGTCGCAGGGGGAAGCTGGCGCCAATCCCAGCTGACATCGGATGAGAGGCGGGATACGCCCTGGGCGGGTCACCAATCCACCGCAGGGCAACACACAGAGACAGACAACCATTCACACT
>JAQMCW010000003.1:8881160-8895430 GCA_030068335.1 Chrysichthys cranchii
CCAGAGTGTTCTCTGAATCGATTCCTATTCATGGCAACACAAGTAGGAGAAAAAAAGTGTTACTGAAAATGAAATGTCACAGCCAACAGCGAATGATTCTTTCTTGCTAGGAAAGTGGTTACAGGTGCCATCCCTTGTCTTCCTATTAACTTTTCAGGTGTTTATGGAGGCCTGACATTTTAAAAGATAATTTGAAATGTACTGTGCAGTCCCAGAAGTAAATGACTGGGCAAAGCAATTCTGCTTTGAACAACAGTCAGTTTAATCAGCTTCAGTTTAAAGAGATTCTGCATTAATTGACCTGCAGTAATAGGCTGATGTATCACTTTCTAGACTGTTTTCTCTCTGTGTGTGCAGTTTGATGTTGGCTTTGCACAGTTTGATGTTGGGAACCTAAGGAATCGTTAGCTCGTCATTTGCTGTATGCAAGCCGTACAAGTACAGATGTGAAGACATTCTTGCTGTCACCTAATCAGCATATAAACTGTTGCGGAGCTCTCAACTGCAGTGAATAATTCCAGTCCTCAGTGTGGATTTGGATGAATTCAGAGGACCCTCGATTTATTAATTCCTCACTATTACGAATTTGCATTGTATAATTACGGAAGAATATTATTTAAATATGAATAACTGAACAATGGACTGGGGGTTTAAGGGCATAAAGGGTTAATATAAATCTTAGTTGAATCTGTTTTAAGACTCATTTCTTATTTAAGAGTGAGGTAACACGTAAGACATTCCACTGAGCTTTTTAAAATCTGCCCTTTAAAAGATTTCCAGAATGAAAGTTTTTGTGATGTCTTTTTGGACTTCTGAATTGCCCACTACTGACATACACAAGAGATCTTTGCAAAAATCAAAATTGGTCTTTATGGCATCACTATTGGCATTTTTTTTTTTTTTTTTTTGCCAAAGGCAAACTTATTCAGGCATATTTGTTATAATATAGTTTAATTAACTTAACATTTTAAATGAAATATAATTGTAAGTTCTGGGTAGCACAGTGTTACAGTGGTGAGCATTGTCAACACACATCATGAAGGTTCTGGATTCTTGGTACTTTTCTGTACAGAGTTTGTGGGTTCTTCCTGTGCCTGCGTGGGTTTCCTCCAGGTGCTCTGGTTTCCTCTAATTTTCCTTTCTGGTTTTCCAATTTAAACTGGCTACTTTAAATTCCATGTGCTTGTGAACGGTTGTTTATTTCTGTGCAGGTCCTGTGATACACTGACGACCTGCCCAGGGTGTCCCCTGCCTCTTGCCCAAAGTCAGTTGGCTCCAGATTGACTCCAGCTTCCCAATGACCCTTACAGATAAGTGGATATAGATAATGAATGGATAGATGGTAAATCACAGCAAAATCTACAGCAAAAGAAATGTAATCATACACACCCCTCATTTGAAACCAGTCTTATTTAACACAATTAGGCCATTCAACATTATCTCCACCTTCTCCACCTAGTGCACTGGCTGAATTCATCGCACTGTTTGTTGCATCTCCATGACATGCATTTCATGAGTGCCCAGCATTTTAGCATTATCCTGACTGTGCTTAAAACTAGACAGCTAGGTCATAGCATGGACATAATATTTACACTCCTGCACAACTAACTTGTGAACTAATATTATATGTGCTCACCATAGCCAGAAAAATGTTAATCTTTTTAAAACCTTTTTATGACTTATCTTTACAGAAAGGTTAGTTTTCATTGCTAGGTATAGTACTGCGCAAAAGTCTTGAGCCACCACTCATTTCTTCATATTTTGCTTCCAAAGAGCCAGGCATTCTTGTATGTTTTAATGTAATACTGAGGTACAGTTCTCAAGGTTTCCTGAATACCTCCATTTATTAAAAAACAAACAAACAAAAAAACAAAACAAAAAAACAGTGGAAGACTATCAGTCGTGGATTAGCCTCGCCAGAGCACAAAATCTCAACACTGTTAAAGCAGTGTGGGTTCATCCGAACAGAGAACTTAAGAAAAGGCAGCCAACATCCAAAGAAGAGCTTGGGAATGTCCTTCAAGAAGTCTGAAGAACTATTCCTGAAGACTGTTTAAAGAAATTAGCAAAAAGCGTAGCTAAGAGAGTTCAGGCTGTGTTGAAGAATAGCGGTGGTCATATCAAATATTGAATTTAAAGCTCATAAGAATTATACAAATTCTCTTTGTGTTATATACTGCATTTATGTGTATGTTGGCACATGTTGCAATAAACCACTGTACATATTGTCTCATTTTCCTAGCAACATATAAAGAAATCAAGGATGAGGGTTAGGCTCAAAATTTTTGCACAGTACTGTATACAACTAGCTGAGCTAGCTAGTCTGATGATGAGTTAATTATCTGTTTATTTGGTTAAGTTAATATATCCCAAGTTACAAAAAGCTGAAAATAAAGCAAATCTTGACTTCTCAATACTTCAAGCATGATTGTCCACATATGTATATCTCACTCCTTAAGTTATGTTGGAATAAAAACTAATATTGTCAAGTGCAACTAAACAGGAAAGAATAATAATAAAGCCTCTTATAGGATGTTTCATAAGTTTGTAAGGTTGAGGTGCCTGGACACACCTCTCTCAAACTTTGTGGTGTGGTCACGGACTAGACAGACCATTTCATCACAAACAGCACTTCCTTCAGATTATATCTCTTGCATAGCTTCAGGGTGTGTTTGGGGTGGTAGGAAAATGAACCATTACTCTGAAAATGAAAAACAAGCAAAATATCCAATGTATATGAAAATTATGAGAGGCAGTGTATATATGATATGATGTAATATGCTTATATGATGATAAGCATTTACAATTGTCTAAATATTTTAATCTACCTCTAAGTAGAAAAGAGCCATTAAATGTAGTTCTATATTAAAATGGAAACAAATATCTGAATAATCTGTAGAAATCTTCAGGGTCTTATTGCTAACACATTTCTGCTAAAAACTTGCCTTCAAGCAAGCACAAGTCAAAGCGAACATAAGGTAAGGAAGCATTCCTTTTGTTGTTGTATCAAATGTCTTGGAAATAAAGCTTTTATTTGGCATGGATGGATGTATGGGGGACTGTAGGTTTTGGTCCCGGAACTATGTAAATTTTAAAGAAAATGGGCCAGGCTGTTTTAGATTATTTAAAATAATCCTAAATAAAGTGTTATGATCTCCTGAGAGTTCAGTGCTGACAATAATCAAGAGATTTAATGAGAGGTACTCTTACTACCAAAACGTTGATTATTTTTCTGTAAGAGCATTTCAAGAAGTAACATTTACGTAGATATTGTGGAAGATGTGTTAGGAAAAATTAATTTCTATTTCTATTTTACTTTCTACTTCTATTGTAGCTTCTAGTGACATTCTGTCACTTATGTTATAGCAGCTGTAAACAGCCATTCTTTCAGCAGCCTCTCTTGATTTCTATCTTGAGGTAATATGACACAAAAACACAGCTTGACATGTTAACCAGGACAGAGTTAAAGAAATTAATCAGCACTGTCTGACCAATAAGATTCAACACATCCAAATCACGTTTTTCCCCATTCATGATACATTGCATGAACGTCAAACTAAAATTCTACCTTGTTATTCTGCCCGACTCCGACAATACATGCGTGCATCTTGACAAACCAAAAAGAGAAGAAATGTAGAATGAAATGTGGAAGAAAGAACAGAAACTTCTGGTGACTTTAGTTCTAAGAAAACACTTAATAAGTGAAGCATGAGCCATGGCCCAACAGTATGTACAAAATATGGGAATAGTGTTTGGAATGATAAGAAATACAGAAGTAAAGTTCGGCCAAAGAAAATAATTACCTGTCCAGCTAGCTCCATATTGCTTTTTGCAGCCTTAGTTCTCTCCAGTAATGAAAAGTCAGTACAACTGCCTTCCAAACTAAATCTATCCCAGTATATAATAAACAGGAAATCATGGATTATCACCATAGATAATCAAGTCCACATCACTGCAAAACACCTACAATGTAGGTATAAAAATAAATACATTAGACAATAATTTCATTTACTTAATCCCATTCATCTATTCACCTCGAGCATCAAGTGGCAGAAAAATATGATTACTCACTAACACCTTTTGTCCTCTTGCAATTCTCCGGAAATGTTCATTTCCGTGTAAGAGCTAGTGCATGGGGGGAAAAGATATTTTTATACTGTGCTACCTTTTTGATTATTTCAATTGGATGCCTCTGTCTATTTGCCTTTTTTTTTGTTTTGTTTTCTTTTTTAAGGTTGTTGCGCATTTACAGCACTTTGTTTTAAAGTTTAATTTCTTACTTACCTAAAAACGCATTACACATGGAAAATATTGTTACAGAGGGAAAATCTTAAAGAAGTTTATGCTTTATCAAGTAAAAATTGAATCAAAGGGAGTAATATATTCAGGGTGCCCAAGGTGACTGTTATATGCGCAATGGAAGAAATATTCCATCCCATTTGGTCCTTTTTTTCATAGCAATGCTGTGTAACGCCAAGATAAGCGACATATTATGATTTATTAACATAATTTAACGTTGTTTTACTGGAGTAAGGTTTAGTAGGCATGCCAGTGTTTTGGCTATACATTGTACCGATTACCATTTACTTGTATACCTTTGGCTTCTTTAAAAATAGCTTTAAAGTCCACAAAGGTGCCTAAATTTACAATCCTGCCCTCCCCAACCATATGTTCATATTTTATAGTTCTCTTATTGCATGCAGCCTACTGAGCACACGTTTCTTATTTTCTTTGTGGAAACAGGGGGGAATGATTCATCTGTACCAGTGGTTATGGAGGCATGCAATTTCTGATTAAAAACATAAATTGGATTTCCAAGGTAACGGACTTATGGTATGTAAGTTCACTGCTTTTCTCCAGATGAAAGAAAAGCTTAATTAGAGTTTTTACATAAAGAATCCATTGGTTTTACTTTCTACCCTAACCCGTTGACCAGGAGCAACAACAACACTAGACCATTTTCAATCATCTGTTTTGTACGGTCATGCTAATTTACAGTTATGTGAGAAAAAGCTCAATGTATGCATCACACACACACACACACACACACACACACACACACACACACACACACACACACACACACACACACACACACACATTCTCAGTTGTTCTGCTGTTTGATCCTTTTCTATATCTCATGAATGTTGTTCAGTGTGTGCTTCTGACCCTATTTACTGATGTGTTTTTAAATACAGATATCACTTTAGCCACTGTTCTTACAGTGAAACAAAGCCAGCTGAACATCTTTGTGACTACATGTGTCCTGCATCTTTGGAGCAATAATGAACCCTCTTTCAAAGTCACTTAGTTCATTTTACTCAGTATTTTACACATGCCACGGAGTATGGTAAGATGTTAACATTTTAATAATAATAATAATAATAATAATAATAATAATAATAATAATAATAATGTAGTTTTTGTGATATAGGACACTGAATGATACCTGATCTGAAACTGATATGCACTACGGAATTTAAATTAAGTGTAATTAATCTTAATATTCCCGTCCATTTCTTTTCATGAAATGAATGGTTGATCTGCTGACTACACGAATGCTCTAATTGTCATTCAGGAAAATTCATGCAATTTGTCTTTTATGGTACCTTCATTTCATTCCACTGCAGATACACTACAATGCCAAAAGTATGTGGACACCTGACCATCACAATCATATGTAGTTCTTCCCTAAACTTGTTGCCACTGAGTTGAAAGCACACATTTGTTTAACATGTCTCCATATGCTGTGGCTTTTAGATTTCCCTTCACTGCAACGAAGCAGCCAAAACCTGTTCCAGCATGACAATGCTCCAGTGCACAAAGCGATTCACATTTAGGATGATTTGGAACTTTGACAGTGCGCTTGACCTCACTAATGATCTTCAGGATGAATGGACAGAAGTTTACAAGACACAGAACACAAGCTGGAAAACTAGGGGAAATAAAGAAACACTATCTAGAGTCTTCCATGCTGTTTAGTAGCGCATTAAAATCTGTAATTGTTGGCAAATTGATGTGGAAATAACACATTTGGGATGTGCTATTATCGGAAAACAATCACCTATCACCCTTGGGTTGATTATTTTTCTATAATATTATGCCCTATTGTGTTTTATTATTCAGGTTTCAATTGGTTTCACCTTGTAGGGCTTCAGAAACACAGCAGGTTTTGGGCTGCATTGCAGATTTTGCTACTTCTACACACACACACACACACACACACACACACACACACACAATGTGGAATAAAAAAATAAGGAAAACAAAGCAGGACCATGACTCCATAACCATAAAAAGTCATGTTTACAGAACCCTCGTTGCTCTGTGATAGTTCAGCACAATGAGAATGAAGTTCGTACCAGAGGGAACTGGTGAGTATTAAACCTCTCCACCTGGAGTGTGAGCATTACCGTGAAAAAGCAAACTGCTGTAACAGACTGCCATAGATGGCACTGTTGCACTGCTGACATGCTGACAGAAAGAGAGTGTGGTCATGTAAATGCAGCCTATGGACAGAACAGGTGATAGACGTTGCCGAACTCCTTCCCCTAACATGCATGAACTGGTTGTTAAACTCTTTAACGCTCAAGTGGGGCAAATGTCTTTGTAACGCCTGATATGCACCTATTTTTACTAGCAGTTTCTTTGAAATAAACAAATCAGGTGTTGTTTTGAGCAGTGAGGAGGCTGTTTTTTTAGTACTTGTGGCTCTGATAGTTGGTACTCTGTCTTCATTTCCTGTCGAGTGAGGTGGCCCGGGTTCCATTTTGGCTGCTGGTTTGCTGTGAATTATACATACAAATGGAAAGCGTCACTCATCCTGACAAGCCTATTTTCTGCCTTGTCATTCTGAACAGGAGAGTTAAGAGCAGTTATATAGCCGTCATTACATAACCTACATAAGTGTAAGGTGGGAATTTGAATTGCATATGCTTGGGTGTTTTGAAGGGTTTGAAATGAGGTGTAGAGGAAAAGTGAATTGCAATGTGAGTTTCTATTCTTCTCCTGAACCCTAAGGTGGCCCTTGAGGACAAAGACTTTGCCAAGATCATTATGCTTTGACTTCGAGCAAGAAAGAACCTCTCCATAGTTTTTTATGACTGCTGTTGCTTGCCATATGTCACTTTCAAATGCGAGACATAATTTAAGGAAGGAGAAAAACAGAAGGAAAAAGCCACAAGGGAAACAATAACAGATATATGTACTTCAGGTTTGTACCCCAACACTGTTTAATTACTCAAATCCAAGGTGTTGATTAATTTTCTATAACAGCACAGCTCCGACAGAAGTTCTAGCTGCAATTTAAATGATACATTTATAATAATGCACTTGTTCTAGTACACTGTTGTTTCTATAGCTACAGCTCAGGTGAGGTTAATAGATGTTTATTTAAAATCTTTGAAAAGATTCTCCATTGTCAGTGCTATGTCAATGCATGATTTCCACCACATGTGCACAATATAGACTGTGTTTTAATGTTAACTTCAAGAGAGAAGAAAAGATCGGCTGGTTATAGGTGCTATAACATAGACTATAACAGTAACTTGTTGCAGTGTGTCATCAACATTACATGCAATGTGTCATTCATTATTAAATTCAAAACTGTAATCACTGACAAATTGCTGTAGTAAAAAGGAATAAAACACTTCGCCATTGGCTATTATTGGAAATAATCAACTTTGGGTTGGTAACCCTTTATAATAACCCAGAGTGTATTATTTTCCTAATAGTATGCCCTGCTGTTTTGTTTCTTTAGTTAGATTTTTTCATATATATTGCACAGTATTGAACATTGTGTACTCACAGGCCGAATCTTGGAAACTTTGACTGTGACTTTGTGAAGTAGGTGATGGTGCAGTAGTCTAAGGCAGGCATGACTCACTTACCGTGTACTTATTTTGCCGTGAGTCTCTGGTTCGATTCCGAAAGAACTCGCTTTTTTTTTTTTCTTTTTTTTTTTATACTTATGATGTTTTCATGCAACATACTGTGTAACCAAGCTAATGTGATATGCGATCATCTGTGCTTACAAAGACAAGTTTGACATTTAACTAAGCTTACTGAGATGTTTGTTTTTGAAAGTCCCCGGTTAATATCCGGAGGAAAACTCAAATATATCAGTTATCAGATACCAGAAAAAAAGAAAAAAAAAGCAACTAACAACCACTGCAATCATCGCCAGTTAGCATGAAAGCCAGTTGATCTTGAATAATATTGAATGTTTCATCGTCAGTAAGGCTTATGTTTACAAAAAGGCAGACAGTTTCATCCAATAGCCTGTTCCTACCTTTTCCGCTAGAAGTTAATGTGGTTGTGTTTTCAGGTTTGCCCTTGTGTTTTGTGATTTGTTGTTGTGTATTAGTTACGTATATTAGTTGCGTTCATCAGTTGTAATTGCACCTACACTGAATCCAAAAAAGGGTTTAAATCTAGCACAGAAATGACCTCTTTTGCCATCACTGAATGACGTCCAGTGCCCACTTCAAACGCTGTCGTTTGAAACAACAACCGAGAATTTAAATGTCTTTAAACTGTATAAGCATAAAAACTATCTACTCATAGGATTCCAGTCCTTTTGATGAAACAACTGGTCTTCATTTATATCATTTACGTATCACTGCTTTTTTTCTCGTCTAACCCCCTCACAGTCAGATCCTCATATCAGCTGCTGTTAAAAGAGGGTGTGATGATAGTGTCCTTTTCAATGTGGTAGGCAAGATGGTGGTGTTGCAGGCTGTTGTTTCTTGGCCTTCAGCCCACTTCTATTCTGTTTATCATGTACGTTGAGCTGTATTAATTTGCATTTTAATCTGCTTGTTTACGTTAATGTCCCTTTCATTTGCCACCCCTCAAGATGGCTCAAGGCAGTTATAAAACAAACATGATCTCTGCACAGTGGAGCCTTCAGAAGAATTTTCTAAGGCAGGTTTTTAAGTTTAAATTCATAAATTTAAAACTTACATCTGGAATTTATATATTTATGTAAAGTTGCTTTGTGGCAATGTCGAGTGTAAAAGGTTTTACACAAATAAAAGTGTATTGAAATTATTTGAATTATCTTCTCATGGCACGTTACAAGTGTATCATATATGGAATTCAAATTCTGCATTATTTGGCTGCACAAAAGGTTAAATTGTGTTCACAAGATGTAATCCAATCCTTTCTTAGTCTGCTTAATGTAAAGTGAATACAACCACATTTCAAAAATAGCTGGCTTACTGTGTAGAATGTAAATAAAACCAGAATTCAATGAGTTGCAAATCATTTAAATAGAAGAAATAATGATGAGACAGAGAAATTTTATTGTTGTTGTTGTTGGTGTTTTTTTTTTTTTTTTTTTTAGAAAATATATGCTCATTTTAGAATTGCTGTTTCATTTTTCAGATTTCAAAAATGTTGGAACAGAGGCATGTTTACCGCTGTGTTGCATCACCTCTTCCTTTAACCACACTCTGTACATGTAGAGTGAAATGAGGAGACTAGTTGCTGAAGTTATGAAACTGAAATGTTGTGCCATTCGTGCTCAACAGTTTGGTGCCCCCTTTGTTGTACTTTCATTTCAAGATATGCCAAATGTTTTAAATGGGTAACAGTTCTGGATTGCAGACAGGCCAGTTTAGCACCCAGACTCTTCTACTATGGAGCCATTCTGCTGTAATATGTGCGGAATAGGTTTTGGCATCACCTTGATGAAATAAGCAAGGCCTTCCCTGAAAATGACAACTTGATGGCAGCATATGTTGATCCAAAATCTGTATATATTGTTTAGCATTAATGATGTCTTCCCAGATATGCAAGCTACCCATGTCATGTGCACTAATGCACCCCATAGCACCAAACATGCTGGCTTTTGGACATCTCAGCATCCATTTCCAAAAAGAATTTAAAATTTTGATTTAACAGACCACAGGACAGTTTTCCCCTTCAATCTTAGATCGGCTAAGGCCCAGAGAAGGCAGCGGCGTTTCTGGATCATGTTTATATATGGTTTCTCCTTTGCATGGTTGAGTTATAACATGCATTTGTTGATGCAGTGAAGAACTGTGTTCACAGAGGTTGTTCTTCAGAAGTGTTCTTGAGCCCATGTAGTGATTTCCACTACAAAATCGTGTCTGGTTATAACGCAGAGCCTCCTGAGGGCCCGAAGACCATCCAGTATTGGCTATTGGCCTTGTCCCTTGCATACAGAGATTTCTCCAGATTCTCTTAATACTGTTTATGGTAGATGAAGAATTCCCCAAATTCTTTGTAATTTTACATTGAGTAACATAATTCATAAATTGTTGCACTATTTTCCCATGTAGTCCCATTCAGAGACAGAGTGGTGAATCCCTCCCCATCTTTACTGCTGTTGCAAAATAAAAAAAAAAGTCTTTGTTCTGTTTTCAGTTAAATATGAGTTTACATGTATAAATATGAGTTTGATTTAGAAATTTACATTTTACACTGTGTCCCAACTTTTTGGTCAATAAGGTTGAATATTACTTACAATCACTGTACTATAGCTATAAAATGTAATGCATTAGTACACTGTATATATTGACAAATTGTGTCAAATCTTTCAACTCAACTTCAATGGCATGTTTGCCAGTAGATTAAAAAAAAGGATATTTGCATTTCCTGAATGAAATACTAAAGCTTGCAAACTAAACACTAAAATTCAAGATGGATTCCTGGATGGATTCCTGGATGGATTCCTGGATAGATTCCTGGATGGATGGATGGATGGATGAAAAGAATAGAAAAGTGAGATAGATGAGTGCCATTAGAATGAAAAGCAGTTAAGTGATATACTTTTACAGTTGAATGCATATACTAAGTTTATGACTTTAATAATAATAACAAGAAGAAGAAGCCTAGGAAGAACAGTACAGTGCTTTGCTTTACAAGCACTATAAGGAGGGACTGAAGCAGCAAATTATATAGTGAAAACTACTCAAGCAGGAAAAAAAATTCATTTAAACTAAACTTCTTGATGTTATACCAAAGAACATCCAGAGAACCACAGGTTGACACCTTAGATACCTTTCAATACTTTAATACATTCTACTTTTCAACCATAACATCTTTTCTTTTGCTTTATAAAACAAGGCTTTAATATAAGATGTACTGTCAAATTTATTATGAATAATAATATCTTTCATGAATATTCCATGAATTTGCCATATTTTGATTGATGTACACATAATCAATCACAGAATTAACTGGCTGACTCTCAGGATTATGATTATGCAAGCCATTACTCTCTAAATTAATGAAAGTGCTTCTTTAGCAATGTGCTCGTTGCTAAGCTTAGCACATTAAAATAGAGAGCATTTAAAAAGTATAAGACAGGCTTAGGTTTGCTAGCTTGTAGCAAGCTTTAGCTAGTGTTGCGATCAAATCGATCATTAAAGCAAGATGATCTATTGTGAAATACATTCTTGCATACAGTCTACTGCTTTTCTCTGATATTCCAGTGCCAACCACATCTAACCCACAGCCCTGAGGTTTCCTGATAAGCTTGTAACTAGACTATAAACATAATACTGATACTATTAATACCTAGAGCCATTAGAGGTATTATGTAACTTATAACTGAGAAAATTAATAATTGAAAAAAAAATAATAACATGACATAAGATATACAAAAGAAATCGAAAGTCATGGATGGGATCTTACACACTGGATCTCTGGAAGGTACAAGAAACAAAACCCTTCCCGTTTTGATACCCATTAGTCACATGGGGAATTCTCTCCATGAAGCCGGGGAAAATTAAATAAAAACGCAGCATATTACCACCTCAGCAAATCTAATTGCTCCATATTATTGGACCCCCTGTTTCTTTGACAGACAGCTCAGCCTGGTGTTCTTAATGATCCAGTGAGGGCAGACACCTCACGTGTCTTAGTTCAACCATGCCATATTGATCATCTCTGCTGCAGTCCACACTAATAAACATGCAAGAGTAATAGAGTTTAGTGCTGACAATAAGCATAAGCCTTTGTATGTGATATTTAACTTGCAAAGTGGACACCCAGCATTCTATACGTTTTTATGTCTCTATGCTGAAATCCAATGCAAGTGCTAAAGTGAATATTAAAGGAGTAGCTTGTCGTTTATACAGCCCTCTGCTGCATGTGAGGCAAATTGCAACTGTAGTTAAAAAACATAAGCATTGTACTTTACCTTCACCTTACCTTACCATCTCTCAAAACTGGCCATGCTTCTGCTTCAGCTTAAGCAGAGCTAATTTAGACAGTGGAAAAAATGTCAACAGAGCACTGGAACAAAGAAACTAGTGAAATCTTTTTGCTAAAACAATTTTCCGAAGGTCTCTTTACAGCTTGATGATTATTGTAGGCCTTAAACAGAATAGCAAATCAATCGGTTTGCTCTAAACAGAACCAAAACTTTAGCATTTCATTTATTGTGTTTCAACCACAAGAAAATGGTTAATTTTCTTCCTTTTACAGAGGATGTGTGTGGGATTCATATAGTAGGTTTGGAAAGCTACCCGGCAGCTGTATTTGAAGTGATAAGGATATGTCCACGCACACAATTTTTGTTTACTGTCCTCCAACATATAACTATTAAATAGCCTACAGTCATTTACAAGAAGTTTGTCTTATTAACCTATGTGTTATAGACTTGTGTGTTATTAATTTACAACATAAAGAGATTTCAGTATTTTACCGTAGATATGTTTTACAGTTGTTTACTGTAAATTTTACAATACTTTACTGGCAACCCAAGCTGCTGGTAAATTACCATAAAAATCTACGGACATTTTTACAGTGAAGTAATAGGAGTGGAATCATAGAGATTTCAAATCTGCTGGAAATTGATCACGCAACCTTCTGCTTACCTTCTGTAACTCGAAGCCATAACCACGGCCACCACAACTAGCTCAACTAACTAGATTCAGTGCAACCTTTGTTAACCCATTAACTGCCAAAAAAAATTTCTGAAAATTTTCATGTATTTCTATTAATTTACATCCAAATAGTAACAAAGACATCTACTTTCAAGAAATATGACTGTTAATTTTTCTGGAATTTCAATTTTTAGTCAAAGTCCCAAATGGGGATCATGGCACATGCCATCTATTTTTTATGCCATTCAGTATATGATCAATGCATGTTAGTTGTTTTGGCTGCAGTGGCTCAGTGGTTAAGGCTTTGAGTTAGAGATTCGCAGGTCTGATACAAATCCCACGAACAGGCAAGACCCTTTACCTTCAGTTCAGTTGTATTTTGGATCACTCCTAAGTCTTTTTTTTTCTTCAAAAATGTCAGCCAAATGAGCACTGGATTATGTTTTATTTTATTTTTTTGTACTAAAGCACTGTCATATTATACTATACTGCTTTACTGTAAATTTATTTACAGTTGTTTATTGTAATACTCTTCCCAGTACTTGACTGTAAAATTTACAGTGAGATATAGCCTGTTGTGGAGTGGCAGCAGTTGAAGTGGTTTTAGTCAGACTATTCTGAAGGCACTTATGCACTCTCATTGTCACTTTGGGATTTTATTCTGTAGTGTTTCTGCTTGGCCACAGGGCTAACTCTGTTCCCTTTCTCCCATCGCAGGATGGGTGTGTGGGTGATTAGAGGGAGAGTTGGAGAAATAGATCTGTGAAGCCTGCTAGTTTTGAAGGCTCATGTCTTTCCATCGGGCCTCATTAGGACTGGAGAAATCTGTGTCAGAAAGCGGGCAGCCTTCAGCCTTCGTGCCGCCAACCAAGTAACAAAAGTGGTGAGAGGCTTCAGAAGAATTTGCGTAGCTCCACCTGGGCTGCCAGTACAACAGATAATATCAGGTGCAAAGCATGATTAAAGTAAGCAGTTCTTCTGACTACAAAGTGTTGATGTTCTCCAACAAGACAACGGATCATTAAGGCAATGGAGACTGGACAATAAAGCTACAGTCACCATAATTACAAACTATAACTAATGTTGTAGCTATTTCACTGTACTTGTTTCAACACGGTGCTCTTAAACAACTTGTTTACATAACACTTTGCTTAAGGGTAAGATCCAGTGGGCTGCATGACATCTGCATAAACACTTTATGACAACGAACATAAGACTACGCAAAATGTGACCCGCGATGGCATAATGAGTCGGAATGTGCCAAGGATAATTATGAGCTAAGAGGCAAAACGTGGCTTCGGTCGAAATGAGATTTTTTTTAAAAATGAGTCCGTAAAGCCCTCATTTATTGATCCCCATGATAAAACAGCAAGAACACATCCCAAACTACTTTTATTTTAAGGTTTTGTT
>JAQMCW010000003.1:9110682-9128978 GCA_030068335.1 Chrysichthys cranchii
AGGGGGGGCGTAACAGAAAATAATTGAGAAGCACTGGTGTAGAAAATGCCATCTTCACTTGAAAGCTAGCAAAACAGTAAGAGAATCGCGGCTCACTCCTTGTAACTTCCGCATAGCAACCACGAAACCAGTTGCAACGCAAAAAAAACAAAAACATTTTACAACAAGTATCATGAAACGGTGTGACAAAATCCTGTCTAAAATCTGACGGGAATTAAAACCAAGTTCCCCTGAGTAAATCTAAAACAAAATGAAACGTAACTATGATTATTTAGTGAGCGGCTAAGACTAAACCCAGCTGACTTAACAGCGCCCGTCATCAATCACTTATTACTTTGTGCATTGTGAGGAACGACTCTTGATAATGAAGGACAAGATCATTTCTGTTGTTTAAGAAGGTTTTTGGAAAGGCTTGTTTTTGTCATGAGAGCTCATTATTCCTCCTTGGCATCCACTCCCACCTGAAGAGTTTGATATTTTGGAGTGATGCTTTTGAACCTCGCTCCATATTTAGAATGTCGCATCCCCCCATCACTCACTCCTCATCCTTTGAACTGGTTCCCCTGAGCCTTGCGACTATTAGGAGTCCATGGCGTGAAGTTAGAGGAGTAGAATCGGCGTGCCGTGTTGTACAGCCGCACAGAGGGATGAGGTTACAGGAACTGACCTTGGAGCAGCAAAGAGACGAGATGGAACGGGCGACCGTTTTGCATAGATGAATTTTCCCTCAAACGCTCTGATTGAGGAAATTGATTTCTGCAGATCTCATGGAAGACCGTGGCTGCTTGTGCCAATTCTCAATCTGCATGAAATGAGTTGTGCGACCTTCTTTCCGAATGTGAGCAATGAACAACTGAGCAGGCCATGTTTCCAGCTTGATAGTGAAACTGGAAATGTGCTTCACTGCAGATTTCTTTATTTCGTTGCCAAGTGAAATAGGAAAAGCTTTGTTTCTTACATGTACACATCATATTATATACTGTGGTAGTTATCTTTTATTTTTTTCTTTTCACCAAACTAAATTTAGCTGATAGATGTGAAATATGATCAGAGACTAAACGAAGCCACGGCCATCGCTTCGATTAGGTTGTGTTGTGGGTAACATGAGGCCTTTAATGTTTCCTCTCTAACCGTAGCTTGTTTTATTTTGGGAAATGTAAGAAGTAATTTTGTTTTTTTCAGAGGACGTTATTTACATCAGTTTCCCTGTGGGCACACGTTATGTTACGGTTGGCTTCACAATACCACATTTCAGCTCGTGTCAGAAACAGCTCCGAGGCAAGGTTCCTCTTGTTTAATTATAGACGTTGCTTTATTATATTTGTCCGAGACGTTGGATATCATAAAGCCTTTCTGTTTTAAAAAATTCGAAACAAAAATATAGTATATTTTAACACATCGCTCATTTGCACTGTAAGTACATTTGTACCACAGAGTTGTCGATTTCTCAGCGCTTTATATTAACGTGCTCATTCTTATAGGGTATTGTTGCTATAGTAACAGCTCATTTATACTTGTATGGTAGATGCTCCACAGAATCTAAGACTAATAATAAATGGTTTACCAAAATTTTACAAAGATGTATCATTTTTGATATGTTGAAGCTTTCTATAAGGACAAAGTTTTCTGTCACAGGAAAGTATTCAGGACAGAGGACTTGGCATTTTCTGGATTCTTGGTAACAATGGCGTTAAGATTAAGTTAGGAAAGGGCTGTTTCTCCTGTAGATATTATAAGTAATAGCATGAACTAACTTTTTTTTTGTGGACGTTCGGCAACATTAAATATAATCTAATATAAATGGTTAAAAAGCAGGAAGAGTTAATTACTAAATAAAAAATTGCGAGATAAAGCAGTCACTGAACACATGGTGAGTGAATGAATTAATGCTGAATACAAACGACTTGAAAGAGGATAAATAGCTAATACACAATGTAATTTGGACCTGATGTACTGTAAATAGACCAATTTATTTAGCTTAATCAGAAGTATATTATATATTACTATTATATCGAAAACTAAACTACAAAATATTATAATTATTATTATTATTATTATTATTATTATTATTATTATTATTATTATTATTATTGTTGTTGTTGTTGTTGTTGTTGTTTTGGAGCTATTTTTGCATTCCCTTGCAATACTTTTGCATTATCTCACGATAAGGATTAGGGTTAGGGAAATGTTAGTAGTAGTAGTAGTAGTGAGGGAAGCATAACATCCCCTCCCTGACCCTTGTGGGGGTCCAGAGTAAACTAATAGCTTATTAATAGGCATCTGTTGGGCTTATCTTACGTATACCTAGAAATGCTAAAAATACTTCACACTTAGGGTACTTCCAGAGAATTTCTAAACGTGGGAGGACTTCCACTTGTTTGCCCATCATACACTAAAGTTGTGATAATGGGCAAAACATATTAGCTAGCGTTTTGTGGCCAAATTCGCCTTCCCTGTAAGAAAAGGGAAACATCAAGTCTAATATACAATGAATACTACTTGTGCAAGAGCTAAAATAAAATCTGGGCTTTTGTTTTGTCTAGAAGCTGGTTTAAATAATTATTTTAGCCATTTAGCACCATTCGCTCCCATTTACTGAGGACTATCTCACAAGAGCTGTCTTGATGAATTGCAGCCAATCTCAGTACAATGGCATTAATAGGAAGTGAACAGGCTGTCCATAGACAGATTCTGGTACTTCATTATTGTATCAGTAATTAACTATGACAAACTAGTAATAAAATTTCTCAGTAGCTCCCATCACCATCCTCTTTTAAAACAGCGTTAGTTAGAACTTTTAAGCCACGTTAGTCAGTCAAGTTGAAAACTGATTCCTCATTTAGCTGTTGGGGATTAAAAAAAATAGAAAGGGGGGGAATAAGAAAAACTAGTCACGCTTGCACCCAGGTCTGGGCATTACTTTTGTGCAGCCACAAGAGAACTGCTGACTTTGGTTTCTATTAATCATGCTTATGTTCTGCCTTTTTCTTTTTTGGTACCCGACATGTTTTTATTTATTTGCTTACTGGTCTTTGGCTGAGGCCATTCCTCAGATGGAGGATTAGCCGAGTTAGCTCAGGCTCATTTGAAAGCTCATTATTATGGATTTGAAGGCTCCATTTGAACAATGCAGGTCTGCTATAGCGGCTTCGCTCCAAAACCACCCTTCTGGGCCTGAATTTGTGCCGCCACTACGCACATAAACACAAAAAACTCTTAAAATCACACTGGACCACACTACCGCCACCGCCATTAGCCACAAAGAATAATTGTTTACTGAGGTATGAACCTAAAATAATCACTCTGCCTATTATTAGACTATTGGCAGTCTGTTGCCAGGTTCTTTCTCTTGACTCTGCATACATACCTATAATATCTATGTAATTAGGGAGAGTACTTTAAGGAGACTTGCATGATTTCCCCTGTTAAACACATTTGATTTTGCATTTAATAGGTTCGAATGTTTCGCTTTGAAATGAGATTTGCGAGTATGATGGAGCGAGGGCCTATTCTTAGCTTCAAAAACCATACCTGTATTGTGGATATTATTAGCTAAAAAATCTTTGTCCATCATCCAGCTCCTGCATGCCTGCGTATCAAAATAACAGACATGCACTGATTTGAAAATTACCATAATTTCATTTTATCGGGATGAAATCAAAATCCGTGTCATTCAGCTTTGTGCGCGTGGCATTACGCATGACAAATGCAGTCTTTCGCTACATGATAGTGGATATGAAACATAAGGCAGGCTGCAGAATCAAATCTCAGAAATGGTGCAGTATTTGGAACTGGAGATGAATTAAGCATTAGAGTGAATGGAGCATGTGTTTACAGAAGATCCCACACGGAAGTCCTCTTTGCTTCTGCTCCGATTAAACTGCCTTGGCTTAAAACAGCTCTTTGCCTTTGGCTATAGAAAAATAGCTCCACTTTCATTGTAGCATAATTGCTACAGGTAGCATAAACAAATAAAAACGTGACACTCTCTTTTGCCTTTGTTTCTTGTTACTCTCCGCCATCTAAACTTGCTGTAACCTCCGCCTGCTTGCATTCGCACCGAGAACCCCAGAGCGACTCGTGTGGTTTGGCTCGATGGAGACTACGAATGCAGGAACGAGGATTTTGCAGTAATCTGACGCAAGGCTTTTTGCATAGTAAAAGTCATTCTATTTGCAAGTTGCACAGCCTAATTTTCATAAATGTAACGATCTCAAGGTTCCAAACTTTTTTTTTTGATTAACTTTGTGCAAAAATGTATGCAAATACAAGCTCAGCAAATAAAAAAAGATAACATTAGAATAATACAAGTGTGATAATTAATTGCAAATCAAAAGAGAAGGAGCTTTATTAGTCCTCTCTCTTGCACTTCCATCTCCCAGGATGATTGTTAGTAGCTCTTTTCAGAAAAAAAAAGCAGTAATGATAAGGAATGCATTCTGCCTCTGCAAATGAAAGGAACAGGTTTGAGAGGAACCATGATTAATGTCTTACCTCAGCTCAAAAACAATCACTGAATGCTGATAGCATTGTCAGTGAAGCTAATCCCTCGACTGAATTTTGTGCTACTTGTTCGGTAGGCTAATTATGCAGAGCAGACTTTATGAAGGCTGGAACAATTCAGGTAAACAGCTGCCATCTTGTTTTTTTTATATAAAACATGTCACCCTTTCTCACTTTCAGATTCCATTCATTTACATGTCAGTTAAATGAGATATATATATAAAAATGAGAATAGCATGGATTAGCATGGAGTACTAGAATGTGAATCAGAGCTTCAACAATAATTGTCTCCATTATCTCAATTTTTGCTGCAGTTGGTTTTAGGTTCTGTTTTAAATCATTATGAAGTGTGAAGAAGATCCAGACTTTTGTTAACGAAACTAATCCCTAGACTGAATTTCGTGCTTCTTGTTCAGTAGGCTAATTATGCAGAGCAGGCATTATGGAGGCTGGAACTAGTCAGGTAAACAGCAGCCATCTTGTTTTATAGACAAGGAACAGTTCAAATTAATACTAGCCGGTGATATTTAAGGTTGTTTTCAGTTTTACATATTTTAGGTTTCACATTTTTATATAAATGCTTTCAGGTTTCATTAGTTTACATTTCAGTTTTAGTGCAGTTATTAACGAGCATTAAATAGCTTGGAATAGCATGGAGCAATAGAATGCCGTTCAGAGCTTCAACAGCTCCCCGTCACCCCACGATTACCTCCATTTTTTCTGTTTTAGAGCAAAATTGTACCAACAAATAATTCTGAAGTGTGAAGAAGATCCAAACTTTCTCAGGGAAGCTAATCCTTAGACTGAATTTCGTGCTTCTTGTTCTATAGGCTATTTATTCAGAGCAGACAGGAGGTAGTGGAGGCTGGAACTAGTCAGGTAAACAGCAGCCATCTTGTTTTATAGACAAGGGACCATTCTAATTAGTAATAGTGGGTGATATTTAGAATTTGTTTTCAGTTTTTATATGTTTTTAAAAATTCATATTTTCACAAAAGTGTCACCATTTCATTAGTTTACGTTTCAGTTTTTGTGCAGTCAGTAACTTAGCATATCAATTAGCTTAGGGCATCAACAACTTCCCCTTACCCCACCATTGTTGTTTATCTGCATTTTTTTCTGTTTTGGGGCAAAATTGTACCAGCAAATAATCACGAGGTGTATAAAAGAATCACACTTTTGTTCTTTTCCCATTTTTGAAAGCCGGGCAAGCGTACTCCAGCTTGCAGCAGATCAGAGAAAATGGCTGGCACTGTGTGGGGTAGTAGGCTTTTCACATATTCCCTCCATTCTCCTCCAGAGGACAAAAGTAGAAAGCAGCCTCATCTCTCAGCTGTATGGATTGCTCAGTTTTTACAGGCTACATAGAGCTGCGCCAGCGGCCTGTCCTAAGTGAAGGAAGCTGCGAAAAAGCTTCACAGTGAGCGAGAGCAGCCTCTGCCTCTTTTCCATTATCACTCAGAGACCCGGCAGCTTTTGTGCTGACTAGTAAAGATGGCTTGGCCCAAGACTCATCAACAAATGCCTGATAAGGAATAAACGAACTGGCAGAACTATCTGTAATGAGTCAGCACAGTAGCTCTCATTAGCAGGTCCAGGAGCGAACCCGATGCAAATTGCGTATAAATCAAAGGCAAGCTTTTAGACAAGGGGCGTAGGGTGAGATTACTGATTTTGTTTCTGCCATGAATCCTGTTATCGTTTTTTTTTTTTCCTTTTCTTTTTTTTCCCTGTCTGAAGACCGTGCCACAGAATGTGTCCCTCTCCAAATGTGGTAAATTTTGAGATTTGTCCTGGAGCTTTGTGTCCATCCTGGGCTAACTGAGATAACTGGTTTCCTACAAAAGGAAGGTCTTTATTATTGACTCAAAGGCACACCTTGATCAACATCTTTATCAGCTGCTTATGCAGTTTAACCGACCTCATTTTTCCCATTGAGTAACGCTGATAAAATAGGTGGAACACTTATTGTTGTAATTTGTTAGCCCAAAACAACGCAACTGTGTTTTTTTTTGTTGCTTTTGTGATAGACTCGGCACAAATACACAATGGCAGGATCAATAGCCTCTCCCTGATGGTGGCTTAACCAGCTGCAGCAGCCTGAGATTGGTCTTGTTATCAGATGTTCAGAGCCAAACGCAGATGCTTAGAAAGCAAAGCATGCCTGTGATACATGTGTAGCATTTAATTCCACCCTTACACATCCCCTTGTGCTGAGGAGGTAAATGCACAGCATGATTCAATTAGGTTTTACTAGCACATGGTTTATACATAGAAAACTTTTCTTTTCCATAAGCGGCAAAATAGTGAGTCACTTGTGTGCTTTGATGGGAAGTGTGCATGTGTCTGCGGGGTGTGTTTTAGCATTTGATTAAGCCAAGGGTATAGGAATGGTGCCATCCTCACTCAGTGCTGCCCCAGGCTAACCACAGTCAGCTCCTGTTGTGCCACTTCACTTCAGCTTCTCCCAAATACTTCAAGTTTTTGTTTTTTTTAAAAATTTTTTTACCTTGCCTCTTTCCTCATTCCTTGAACTGCAGAAAAGCTGAGCATTTCTTCACTCGGGCTTTTGTGGGTGTCGACTTGCGGCAAATCGCATGTGGCGTTTGAGCGGCCGAGGAGCAGTGGTAGACACGCTGGGAGGGAAAAGTTGATAATTATGCGCTATTTGCATTATTATGATCTCTGGGGTTTGGATCTCTGCTCCTGTGGCAGCTGACAGCAGAGGAAGGAAGGATGCGTGTTTTGAACTGATTAACGCGGCCCGGCCCCTGTGTTGTAGAGAGTGGCGCGGAGTGGGCGTGAAGGCGATTAGAGGCTTGTTTTTAGGGCACTCGCCGAGAGAGAAGAGACACTCTTTCAACACGAGGGGGAGGAGAAGTGCTCCCACACGGAACAGAGCCAGTGCTAAGACACTGCGTTCATACACAGAGGAGACAGAGACACAAAACCTAGAGGAAAGGGCTGAAACAGTGTGAAGAATTCACCACGTGTGATAAGGACACAAGCTAATATCGCGGTTTATGGTATATCATGGAATGAGCTTATGTTTTCATCTTTTCAAAGAGAGGAGATATTGAATGATATGCACATAAAAACCTCAGTAATTCACTGCCCTAAACCATTGTTTCTCATAGTAACAACTCCATGGTTGGATGTTAAATCTATTCTCATAGGTTCTGCTTGATTTTCTTTCTATTACGTTAAATAAATTACACTCAAACCTGAAAACGTGGATTGAAAGGCCATATGAATGTGTGGCATGCTACAGTGATTTTTAATCATTCTTACATTTTTTTGTTTCACCATTGTACAGTAAACCCCCGTCTTTCGCAGGGGTCCCGTTCCAAAACTTCCCGCGAAAGATGGAAATCTGCGATACAAGGACGCCACCCATAAATGCTTTTTTTTTTTCTTTTTAATAGTTTGAGCCCTAAATGATCCTCCACACTCTTTAAACACATTCTAGACACAATTAAACACATAAAGAAAACATTTGCAAGCATATAGCAAGGTGAATTCTGCGTAGAATTCATAGAAATCACATTTATAGTGAGTACTGCTACGGGCGAAGAACTGGGATGTTGGTGATTGCTGGTTGCTTCTCCCCAACCGCAGCAGCCAATCACAGCCAAGTTTAAATGAGCAGGGCTTTATGATTGGCCTCGATGGTCCTCCAGCCTAATTTTTTTTTCAGTATTATTTTCACAAACAACACTGTGTTCGTTGTCTCTTGTTTAAATATCATATTCACTGTACTGTATTTTATATATTATTACTATTTTACACCATTTTGTTTAATGTCTATATTTTATAATACCAGGGACATCCGGATTTTTTTTTTTGATATATTATAAATAAAAATCCGCGAATAGTCGGGGGAGCAAAATGTGAACTGCGATATAGCGGGGGATTACTGTACTGAAATTCTTATCCTATCTTATCTTATTGTATCTTATCTTATCTTGTCTCATCTTATCATTTTTATGTTTCATACTATACCAATTTTCAACAGAGCCATAGTGGTACATTTAAAAACCAAACAACAGATAAATTACTCAAACAAAACACATAAAAGGATGAAGAATGAAACAAATGGTTGAAGGAATTGCAGCATTCAGTCTGTCACTTGTTACCGTGAGCAATAATGGAGATGGTCAGGGTTATAAAAGTATTGGCACCTGTGCGTTGCAATATGATGTCCCATTATTAATATTTTATTGGCATAATACCCAGTCCCTTAAAATAAAGTCCTACCTTTGAGCAAGAGAAAGAGACACACAGGGAGAGAGAGAGACAGAGAGAGAGAGAGAGAGAGAGAGAGAGAGAATGGGAGATATAATGTACTCTTCTGATCCCAGAACAAAGAAAGCTCCTGAACCTGATGTTTGAATGGACTATCTCAGAAGGGATTTTTGCCGGTGTCAGCCTGGTCCTGTCAGGCGAGCTGAGTGTAAACACGAATAGATGACATGGAGAAAGATCAGACGAATACACAGTTTGATTTAAAGCTTGACAGTGAGGGGCTTATTCACTGTAGATCTCACAGCTGACCTGGAATGCTGTGTGTACTGACTGTCACACACTGTGATATTTGCCTGTGCATAATATTATGATTTGTATTGGTTTATCATTCTAGACTGGGGCATGTTAGCCATGCTTTGCTTTCTATGATTTTCTGTCAGTTTCACTGGTTTGAAGTCTTGCATTGTACATATTATTATTGACTAACCCTTTCACAAATTCCCAAAAGGTTTAGTCATATATTCATTTGTAGTCGTTCTACATGCTCATCTCCTCTTTGTCTCCATCTTGCCTCTTAGTAACGTGTTAGTTCCAAACCACATGACATTTAGCAGTTTTATGCCCTGTTTTCTTCTTGTTCTTTTTTTTAGCGCCCTGGCATTAAAAAAAAAAGTAAGCCCCAATTTGGAGCTCTTTTGATTTCAGCCAGGACGTCCAAAAAAGAGCCACCACTGTTAGGCCAAGCAGATGGAGCCTTTCAGCTCAATGATGCACTGATGGCATGCAGAAAAAAACAGGACTGGCAGAAGGAGGGTTGAGGAAGAGATTGAGGAAAGGCAGGATGTCTGACAGAGAAAGCCTGTTCTATCAGTTTGCTTACTCTCAATAGGTCCAGAAGTGTGAGTCCATTAATGCAAACTGCCTGGATTTCAGCAGCTGTTCTTTTTCTTCTCAAAAATTATTTACTTGTTATTTATCATAAGCCAAGGAAAGCTTTGTTTAACTAGACCGCAGCTAGCTGATTAAGCATTCAAGAAGTCATGTACACCTCCGTAGAAACCTTAAAAATCATTGTATCTCAATTATAGATTCTTTTCCTGGAGATCTGTCTCTGTTTTTCTCAGCCTGGTTTCTAAATCCCAGTGCTTGGAAATAGGAAGTAGCACAGGAGGCAGGATATGTCAGAATATGGGTTGAGGAAAAACAGCCGCTGCTCCTCATTTCTTTAATTGCTCTTCTTCATTTTCTTTCCTTACTCCCCTTCATCGCCTTGTAATTCCTTCCCCTGAGCGTGGAAAGGGTGCTAGGAAAGATAAAAACATATTTGCCAAATGAGAAATCCTCGCTCACTGAAGCGTCACTTGTATTATGCTGACAGTATAATGGATCTTCATCTGCATAACACTGATTAAACACTGAATTAACCATCATCATTTCTGTACATGTATGTCACATGTTGATGATGTCAAGCAAAATTTAACATTTTTATTTACTTACTTTAATTCATGCAACATTTAAAGCAAGGCATACAGTGAACCCTCAGCTCGCGAACGCATTGGATGGCGAACAAACCGCCGTCCAAACTAAATTTCCGAACAGATTTTGTACCGACCAACGAACAAATGCTCGACCTACGTACTGACGTACACATACAGCCAACCCACGCTTTGCGGCACAAACATTCAGTTCCTTTGAAGCACTGGGGCAGTAAACTTGTTCAACGCATTTTTGGTTGTGTTTCTCTGCATTTTTGCACTATAATCCTTCATTATGGGTCTCAGGAAAGTGAAAAGCGGAAATATTAGTGAGAGTAAGAAGTCTAAGCGTATAACAGTTGAAATAAAGAAAGAGATAATCGCAAAACATGAGAATCGCCAGCTTATCCCTCGGCCATCATGTCCCTGTGCCACCGTCAACCTACGGCAGCAACTACGTATCCACCGCAAAAGGTAACATGCATTAAAATCATCTGTTTATTTCATTTAGGTTTATTTTTCTATAATTACGGTTAGTCTATGTTTTATTGCCACACAATAAACCCATCATACACTTTAACATGTTTTTGAGGGCTGAAATACAATAATTATATTTACATTAATTTCAATGGGAAAAATCGATTCAGGTCTTAATTTGTTCCCAGACTGTCCGTGAACCGATTTGTTCGCGAGCCGAGGGTCTTCTTCTGCGGGGTCCGCTGTCTTCACAAGCCACCTCGGCATTGTATCATCTGATGTGACCATGGAATACCCCAACCGACATGTCGCTCCGTCTGTCATTGGCACACTCACACCTATGGGCAATTTAGGGTAGCCAATCCACCTAATGTACATGGCTTTGGACTGTGGGATGAAACCGGAGCACCCAGAGGAAACCCACGCGGACACGGGGAGAACATGCAAACTCCCGTATTCCTGGGTCCACTGTATTTAAATTGACTTCTAATGAAGGGTTTTATTTGTACCCATCATTTACTTGATTTAGATTACTTAATTTGTGTTTCTTATGATCATACCATTTATTGGGGGTGGGGGGTGGACCATTTCTGTTGTGTGCTCACATCATGCAAAGACTCCTGTGTAGGACACATCAGCGTATCTTCAATCTAGAAACATCCTACCGACCTGTTCCTTGATTTATTGTGTACATTTCGAGAATTGATAATCCCATTACAGAAATTAAGTGATGTCCAAGTTATAGGCTGAAAGACGCAGGATCAAGGAGCCATCACTTAGAAATTTGGGATGCCCCCAGTGCCGCAGCAAATATAATCCCAGCTGTTCAATCGGCACATAGTTATACAAGTGGGGTATGCGTAAGTAATGCTTCTTATTGTAAAAAAAAAAGAAGAAGTTCTTTGCTATTTACACATAGCAGGAGCAATGATAAAACATTCAATACCATTCAAATGACATACATGCTTTCAGGGCTTTTTAAAAATTTATTTGCGTTGCCTTAGTGTTAGTTGTTCATCTTAATTGCAATTGATTATATAGCAAACATATGACAGTTGAAAATCATTATAGTTGCTCTGGTTTATTTATATTGTACTGCTCTTGGCTGAACAGAATATTCAGATACATTTCAAAGAGTTTATCTGTCTCAGTTTTAAATAATTCATTCATCTTCGTTTTCCATTCGTCCTAGTCAGGATATGGCAGATCTCAGCGAATCCCAGGAACACTGAGGAATACACAGGAATACACCCTGAATGAGACCGTAGTCCATTACAGGTTTTAAATAATACATTGTTGAATAATTCGTCCGGTTCAGTTTTGTATTAGCTTTAGAAAACTGATGCAATAAAACGTTTCTTTTTAATAGTGGACTAAGTGGAGTTTTAGACCCTAAAGTCCCTGACATTGTTCAGTACTCAGTACAGCTTCTGATCATTCAGAGTGACTCACTGTGTTAAAGTTATATTGCAGACGTTTCCTCAGTCGTAGCACAGGTGTGATTTTGAAGAATACTCACTGATGATTAATCACCGTAATTGCACGACTAACTAGAAGACACGCAGACCTCTGCCAAGCACAATATTCGACCCTCCTATGATATGTAGACCTGCAACCGCAGCCACTTTTTATGTCTGGATATATTTCCATTAGAGATTTCGTATTTCTACATTGGCTGTGTTTTGTCACTACTGAACTTTAATGAATTCTGCTGGATTTTATGATGTATGGCATTGTTGAGCACAGACACCCAAATGAAGTATCTCGCAACATTAGTGAAAGTTTGTGAAGCCACCCTGTGACTCAGGTCCACTCCAGAATTTAACAGGGTCCTCCCTGGCCTATGTTTCCCCCTTCCACAAGGTTTCACGGAAATCGGTTGAGTAGGTTTTGTGCAAAATGAAAGAAACAAACTGAAAACCTTCATGGCAGAGGTAACTAGCAAATGACCCATTTCAGAATCCATTTTCAAATACAGATTTGCCATTGCATTTATACATTCATTATTTATTAAATGCACAGACATCTCAAAAGTAAATAAACATCATCATTTTTGAAAGATTCATTCCTAGAAACTTCCTTCTAGCTGCTCTGCCGTAATAGACATGTTGATGGAGATCCCTCACAGAAGTACTCTGACTCACTTGGAGTATCAGCGGTCTTCCAAACAGAGATTTCTTTCCCTCAGCAATCCAGTTGACAGTCCGAAGACACCTGTCAGAGGGCCCAGGTCAACCCGAGCGGGATGCTGTTGATTCCTTTCTTTTTTTTCTTTTTTTTTATGGTGCAATCACCCTATTGACTGTGGCAAGGGGAATCCCAAGGTTTTGCACAATCATGCGCTGGATAAGTCCACCCTCAGACTGACCCACAATAAATACGCCCTCTTGGAAAATCACACAACTCTTTTGCTTGTGGTGTTCGTGGGATGGCTAGTTGCTCTAAACAAGTAATATAGTGTAATCTGAAATGAAAAATAATCATATCTTAACAATTTTAAAGGACCAGGTGGTGTCCGCATAAATAAAACGTAACGAGGGGCGTCTGTTTACTTCTGAGATGTCTGTAAAAATGCAAGCAATTTCTGCATTAATCTGATGACTTGTGAGTACGTTCTTTGCTAAGTCAGTGCTAGGCAGTGCATGCAGTATTAGTGGACTTTGTAATGTTTCTTTTGTGCTCCACTGTGTCTGAGTGCATGAGCTATGCAGCTGGCCTGTCTCAAAATAAGCTTTTACCTTTATGGTTGTTAAATGATATATCATTATAGAGGGATCGCAATTTGAATTTTTTTCCTCCCTTGATGTCTATAAAAGCCAGTCTTTGAGTACTCACCATTTGTTCTCAACTTTCTCATACATTATACTGCCACTCGAATATTGCAATATTGATTGCTCTCTGTGAGATGGCTTTGTCAGGGAAAATTTATGACTTTTCCAATGATGTTCCATTTGGAAAGCTATTTCCAAACTTCCTCCTAATATGTGTGTGGTCTCTGGTCTTGACATACAGGCCATGAGGGAGCGAGCGGAGAAGCTTGCACCAGGAACGAGAATATCGTTGTTTCGAATCTGGTCGCGATCCATGGAGGTGATTAGCCATGACGTTTCCGTCTAGCAGATTTAAAGCCGACATTAAAAAGTAATGCAATGTGTATTGACGCAAAGAGGCACATTATTTGCTAAACATAATGGAATGATATTACTGATTCAAGTAGAAACTTTTGAGCAAAAGCCACACAGGAACACCGTGAATGGGATCTATAAGGAAAATGGATTTTATAGTGCAGTTTCCTCTTTATGAGCCAAGCGCAGCCTGGGTACGGCTTTCTGTTCAGAGTCTGCTGTGAGAGACAGATGTTGTTGTCACGCAGGACATTTTAGCACTTTCATGGCACGACCCTGTGAGAGTAAATCCAAGCCAGAGGAGCTGATGGAGAGGGCTGCGCCACCCTTAATCTCACACAGGACTGCTGCTAAGCAAGTTTAGCAGAGAAAAGCAGGCTTGACAGCTCTGAATTTTGGAAAAGGTTTCAGGGGTTTGACACAGTGGGGTAATTACTAAACTTGGCTATGTTCACAGCCCAGATCTTTTCATGGTGGAGGCTTCTGGTCTACTTGGGCGTTCGTATTAAATTTGACTCTCAGAACCTTTATTCTTCATAAGTAGGCTTCATTTTAGTAGAAAGTTTGAGGTTGTAATAAGTAATTCGCATGTACAGCATATCGTCTGGCTAGATTTTTGACTGAAAATTATCCAGACACCTTTAACTGGATGGAAGTGCGGGGTGTTCTGCATACTATTAACACACTGCGCATTAACTCCTCTGTACGCAGTCCATGCTGAATGAATACAGGATTTGCACAGCAACCATTTCCACCATGTGAAGGAATAGATAAAAGTTAGTATGTATGGAAGGCTGGTATATATGGCCTCGTTGGAGGAGAACTATATAAAGTTCATTTTTTTGTCAACATTTTTTTTAAATAAAATACTAAAATCCACAAGTAAAAAATATAAATGATCAAAATGTGGGAAATATTTTATAATGGGCATCAATTCAAAATAAATATTTCAAAAAGACTACTTCTGACTCACAAGCTCGTTCCACTTTATTTATCTATCTATCTATCTATCTATCTATCTATCTATCTATCTATCTATCTATCTATCTATCTATCAGATTTTTCTGGTGTAGATTTTTTAATCTTTGTTTTTTTGGGGTTTTTTGGGGGTTTTTTTTACTAGTGGCAGGTCTAAGAAGTTGGCATTCACCTCAAATCTGTATTGGTTAACTAATTTTGCAGTGGGAGGTCTTTTGAAAGTTAGCCACACCCACTCCATTAACGGCGTCGCTGCCTCTGACACAGAGGAACGAACAGAGCCGAGTCCTCTGCAGCAGGGAAACTGTACTGGAGGTACGTTATAAAGCTGACCAAAATGATATGAGTAGCCACTGAATTTTGTTTGTAGAAGCATTCATGTACATTTCTTTATCATACAAGTGTCTTTATTCCATCCAGTTAACAAGCTGGCTTCTTATTCATTGCTTCTTTTTTTCCCCCCACTTTCTGCCTAATTCCTGTACCATTATCTCCTCATTATGAAAATGTCTCAAAAAATAAGACGCATTTTCACATGAAATGAAATATAATATACTTTCACAGTGCTCAAATATGAAGAGAGCATTGTGAGACCAGTGAATGTGGGACCATTTCATGTGAAAATAAGTGCAGTGTATTATTAGAATAATGAGATAATGGTGTAGGGATTAGGCAGAAAGTGCAATTTGCCTGCATCGGATAGTCTCAAATGCCATGTTCACAGGCCCATTATTATTAAAAAAAATCCTACCGTTAAATTTCTTCTTCTACTGAGTATTTTTACAGTAGACTGCACTTTTATAGTGCTTGGAAAGCAAAGCAAAGCAAAGCACTATGGTGTTTTCAATTGAAATTTCATTTGAAAGGGTTTTGGGAACGTTTTGAGAACGAAGAGATAATAGTGCAGGAAAATGTGATATTAGTGCTCTGCATGGTGCGATCGACAGGCGCGAGATTGTGAGGCCTGGACCTTGTATAGTGGAAAGGATAATCTGCGTAAGTCAACTTCAGCCTCGAACCTAGCTAGCATTAGCTGTTTAAACTGCTAACTCAGCCGGATACAATGAAGACACTGGCATGGTAGAGATATGCGTGTGAATGCATCTACAAACAATTCAGTAGCCTCTCATATCATATTGTCACCTTTTTAATACAGTGTGCCCGCTGTTCAGCTCCGTTCATTCCGCCATGTCAGCGACAGTTGCGCCTTTAATGGAGTGGGCGTGGCTAACTTGTAGAGCACTATAAATCAGTTGACCAACAGAGGTTAAAGGTGAAGAAATTTTTTATTTATTTATTTTTTTTACCATCTGTAAGTCAAAATTTCGAGATAATAACATTGGTAGCTCACTGATGCTGTCACTTCCCAATTTTGAGCGCACATGGAAACACGGAAATGACGTACCTTTACGGAGTTTCCTGATTGGCAGCGCCGAGTCTAAATTTTGAGTTGGGTATCTCAAAGGTTCGAATTAGTAAGTCGAAATTTCGAGTTAATATCTCGTAAAATACATTTGGATTCGATTCTTATTGCTTGTATTTGCAATACATTTATATATTTTCTTAAATTTTCATACTTAAGATTATGCTTGAGGATTTTATTCTTTTGGCACAAAATTAACGCTACAAAACTAAAAACAGTAGGAGCAGGCTGAACATACATTGTCCAATCAAAGATGAAAGTACTCCAAAGGACAGATGACCGTGTGTTATAATTACTACTTCTACTACTACTACTACTACTACTAATGCTACTACTGATAATAATTTGTATTATGGGACATTCGTATTATGTCATTGATGCATCCTTATGATATAATGCATTGCTCAACACTAGTATGTTTATTGTTAAGCTATTGATAGATATTAAATGTTAGTCCTCCCATATAACATCAGAACTAACCTGTAATCATTGTAGTAAGTGATTACAATATCAACCCAAGCAATTTATAAATTGCTCATGAAAAACCCATGCATTCCAGTGTTAATAAACACAACGTTCATCTCTGGGCAGAAGCTGGCGAACGCTAGGTTAACCCTGGGGTTTATGTGGGAATATGAGAATTTGATGCTTTATTTCCTTTATCATATTTTGAATGTCTTAAGCTTCCATGGCATAATTGTGGGTGACGCTGAATTTTCATGTATTCAACAGTTTAAAGCTGCAGTTGTTTGGTTATGTTGCCTCTCACACTCTTCCATATTGACTTTCTATTTTCCACTTGTGAGAATAGATGGATAGGTCTGGTGTTAAAGCTACTTAAGAATACAGATTGAACTCCCAATCTGAATGACTCACACGAGCTTCTGAGGCTGTGTTCGACTAGTCTCTGGAGATGCGAGCTTTGCTAGGCCTTGGTTTTACAACTTTTGATGTTCTGAAGGCAATAACAGAGCTTGAAGGCAGTTGGAGAGCACATCTATCATAACACATAGTGGTTGTGAGTCTGTGTAGCTGTTATTTATCTGTACTGTTTCTGAGTTTCACATCCAGTGTCCTTGCCAACTTTAAGGTGAGATGCTGAGATATTTGTTTTGTTGTTGTTTTTTTTTCCCCCTGCTTTGCGCGTCTGCTGCAAAAGTGCCATATTTAGAACGCTCCCTGGGCTTAAAGATCCTTGAACAAACTGATAATGCTCCTCTTCAGTAGGAAATCACATATCTGTACTGCCTCACATCTGTGCGTGCCTTTGGAAAAATGTGCAGAGGTATAGCTTACAGACGCCACTGAAATCTGAGGCCGGATAAACACCTGCCTTTTGTTTATAGAGACAATAGGACAACGAGTAGAGCACGTCAGGGAGCGTTATATTATGTGAAGAGCTCAGCAGAGCTGGGACTGAGAGGGAGCAATGATGCAGTTAGTCACGACGGCTATGCCAGACATACCGTATTCAGGATTTTTTACGTACAACTTACAGAGGGTTTCATTATTTATAGTAATAAAGAGCATCCCAGTTTCAAGGTTTACGTGTTGGAGAATGGATCTGTATGCCAACCAGCTTGGATCAGGCTTATTTTGTTTGCGCCAGAGCCATTTCAGTGCCCACAAGGTAGACAGAATATGTTTAGCTGTTAAAATGCAGCACCGAGCTCAGTTTTCATGCATATGCAACATGCATTCTTTAGAAAGCCTACTGAGGCCAAGCTGTGGAGCACCCAGGCTGCAAACCTGCCAGCGAAAATGAATTTTTTTTTTTTTTAAGAATTATTATGTGACTCGTGGTTTACTCAATAGCTCATTTTTGTTGCTAGAACCACTTTGTGCACATATATCAGATCATTTTCACTCCTGGTAATGAGGGACCAAGCACCAATGATTCATAAATGAATGGAGTTTTGAAATCAAAGTCTTCCTGCTCGCGCTTCATCAGAGAGCCATCAAACTTAATATGACACTTCAGACCAACTCACGCAACACACACACACACACACACACACACACACACACACACACACACACACACACACACACACACACACACAGACACAC
>JAQMCW010000003.1:9129078-9142191 GCA_030068335.1 Chrysichthys cranchii
CACACACACACACACACACACACACACACACACACACACACACACACACACACAGACACAGACACACACACGATATCAGCTATGACCTGCACTTGTCTTTTTCGTACTTTTTGTCCATCCCTTTTCTCCCATTGAGAGCAATGCACTTTTGGCCTCATTCAAATGAATAGGATTTTGTCATCAAAGTCTTCCTGCTCAGTCACACTTCATCTAATATCCACTAAACTTCATTTCGTATCTCAGACTGACTCACTCAACACACACATATCTGTGCCGTGTGAGCCGCACTCATCTTTTTTTGCACTGCAGAGCAATCATATTTACATTTCATGAGGAAATGGATCTCTAATTATTATTATCATTATTATTATTACTACTACTACTACAACAGGAGAGAGTCAAAAAGTAAAGGCATTTTAAAATTACCTGGAGAACAAAAGACAAAGCATTTCGTGGAGACATCCATCTTCTCCAGAGAAGAAGAAATTCAGAAGTCAGCCCTCCCCCAAGGAAATCATGTTAACGTTCTTTTGGGACATGAAGGTTCCTATTCTGGTGCATTACTAAGCGCATGGACAAACAGTGAACAGTGCAAATTACTGTGCATTGCTGCGAAATGAACGTAAACCTGCAGTTCACAGCAAAAGAAGAGGAACGCTATCCAAAACAGTCTTGCTGCACCATGAGGATGCAATCCTCCTTCCAGCCCGGATCTGGTGCCGAGCGATTATCACATCTTTGATCCACTGGAGGAGGCTCTGTGTGGTCCCAGATTCACCTCTGATGATAAAGTAAAGGAAGCGGTGTTCACCTGGTTTCGAAAAACCTCTTCTCTGCGGGAATCCAGAAGCTAGTTGAAGAATACAACAAGTGCGTCATCTTGCATGGGGACCATGTGGAAAAGTGATATGTTCAGTTTCTCACAATTACTTCTGTTAAAGCTGTTAAATGTATTCTGCCTTTACTTTTCGATTCGCCCTCGGATCATTGTAGTACTTCTACGTGGCAGCAGACACGTTTAGAATTTTTGGCACAATGTTGGAAAACAGTCTCGGCTAACTGCACGGCAATTTTGGTGTACATAACCCGAGCAGATTATGATTCTTTGTCCGTCGCGTGTTCTTGACGTAACGTATTTGTGACTTGCCAAACAGGATATTGAGCATTTTGAGTTTTAACAAAAATTGTTTTTTTTTTTCCTCTCCTGCAAATTGCATCCACTCATGAAATTTGGAGCATTGTGAAACCAACTTGTAACTGCCAAGCAGGAAGCAAGGCCATTCTCAGTAACGCTTTAATGTATTGACACCAAGCTTGGCACATATGTTTAGCAACATGTTAGGAAACAAAATCACTGAGTTTATTTGTAACTTGGGAGGGCTACGACTTAGCATTTTGCTTTCGCAACACCTTAGGAACAAGCAACTGCCAGTTCTTGGCTTCTGGTCTCCCTCTGTTGTGAAGGGGTGGAGCCAGTATGTGTTTGGTCCCTTAATGGCTGCTGGCAGCTATACTTTAGGATTGAAATTGTTTGTGAATATGGGCATATTTTTAAAAAGATATCAATGTTCTAGGGCTTTTATGAACATTTCTATAGTCTGCATTTACATTTTTTTGGAAAACACCAGAGCATCCAGCACACAGTATCAAGATTATTGATTTGTCTGACATCAGTTGCAGACTCCTGAGTCAGGCCTTGCAGTCCAGAATAATAGATTAAGAAACTAGGTATCGTGCCACGATCTGGTGTATGATCTTGTATCCTTATCCGTCATGGGAAAATTAAGGTGACTTCAACCTGCTTCTTTTTTACTTGCCAGGGAGGTGTAGTAGGTGACTCTCTGAAGGTCCAGACGGCTGAATTTTGTAATATAAGCATATACAGAGGAAGCGAAAGAGCAGGTCGGACACCTGCTGTTTGTACCAATCGCCTTGGCATTTGATTCCACGTGTTTGGCCCAGCCTCATGGGGAAAAGGCAGGTTACAGTGAGGTTGCCATGGCAAATGCAGCACCTCGACCTACTTGAAAATTAGCGGCTCCTGTTTTTTCACCTCCTCGCATAATTAGGTGATTTCGAAGCAGAAACCGCTTCTTCGCCAATGTGGGTGGCCCGTTGAGTTCAGGATCCGTGGAGCATTGCTGTCGCAACCAGGCTGAAAGGCCACGTCCCAGGAGAGCGAGAGAGACCGTCTGGAGTCTGGAGAGGATGCAAGAGCACGCTTTCCGTGTATGTGGGTGTGCATGTGTGTGTGTGTGTGTGTGTGTGTGTGTGTGTGTGTGTGTGTGTGTGTGTGTGAGTAACTACAGCATGCTGATGCTGCGGTCTGAACCAGTCCAGCTTTGACTCCAAACAACAAGTAAAGGGCAAAACAGTCAACTTCAATCAAACAAAAAAAGAGGTTTTCTGCTCAGATTTCTCCACACTGCGAGTTTCCTGTTTACCGAGGCCTCTCCATGGCTCGGTGCTTGTGTAAGTGCAGCGGACGAGAATGAATTACGGCAGCCTGGCTTAATTAAGCACAGTCAGCCACAGGCCGACCTTTCCCTGTAAGACAAACGCGCTCTCTTTGCATAGCTGTGCATAGGTATGGAAATGTGGAACGGTCTCTGCTACGTGTGACTTTCAGTACTTTTTTAGAGGACGTCGACGTGTAGTTCTGAGCTGAGAAACGATGCCTTCATTACTTAAAGCAGTTAAAGCAGTTTTGCACAGTTGAGCACGAGGTGAAACATTCATCATGAATGGATGATGAATTTAATTGGGAGGGGAAAAAGCTTGGTTTACACTCCTGTTGTGGTATAATTATGAGAGGGTTTCTGGTCTGAGTTTGACTCTGTTTGCGGGCGTCTGATTTTGATTTGTTCGTGGTGCATGATTATGACCCACGGGAGCTTGCAAGATATGTAACTGAAGGAAGCTCTGCAGCAAAAAGTCGGCTTGGTGGATGTTTTCCTCAGTGTCTAAGGTTAATTTAAATTTTCTTAATCGTCAGTGATCCGCATCAACGCGTGATTGTTAAGTACATTCCTCTTCCTAGCTCCGTTTTAACGTGGCTAGACGAGACACGGCTGATGAGCCGAGTCTGATAAGCTGAGCTCGTTGCAGTAATGTTCCTTAAGTGCTCATTTTTCAGCATGTGGGAGAACAACATCGAATGTTAATCACACTTTATTGGGGCCACTGCCGCGATTCAACTCTCCATGACAAAATGAAGTGAAAAGACAACGAGTCTCAAATGTGGAAATTGAAAGCCCGTGTAAGAACCCAAGCACGAGCAGTAGGTCCCCGTAAAGTAGACCACATCAGGTGTTCCCCTCTGGTAAAGGATTTGCGCACTGTGCTGATTGTGGTCTTATTGCAGGATCCATTGTATTGCAAGTGACTTTTGTGTGTGTGTGTGTGTGTGTGTGTGTGTGTGTGTGTGTGTGTGTGTGTGTGTGTGTCGTGTTGCATGAAAGAATAGTGGTGGTGTAATCATGCTGCATGTGAACATTAAACCAACAGACTAATGAGCTAAATGTCTTCTGAGTCAAAGTATGAGCTTGGAGGAACTTGACGTTCTGTATTCGATCTAGATTGAGCAGGGCTTAAAAGTGAAAACTGTTTTAGAAACGAGTTAGTGAAATGAGATAAATAGCCTATAGCCTGACGATACACGCTGGATGGATACAACTGACAGTCCGAAAAGAGTTCGAAGTCAATTAGGTGGAAACTTCAGTATAGCTCCGTCATCTCATGTTCAGGAAATAAAAAAAGAAATCTATTTAATAGTAAATAATATAATATCTAGATAGATTTGAGGTATAAACCACATTTAAACAAACGTCTTCTTGCTGGGCAGAGTGCTAAATTTCAACCTTTTTCAGCTAATTACTGCTCTCTACTGCAAAGAATATGAATCAGATGAAAACCGAAGTGGATAATGTTAATGCATTGCCTTGATGAGTAATAGTTAAAAGGCTAAATATTAAGCAGGCATGTTAGGGGTGAGCTATATGACCAAAATATCATCTCACAACACGTAATGATATTTCTATTGTAGCGTTGATCAAAATAGATGCAATTTTCTTTGACAAATGTCGACAAAACCTAACTGTGAAATTTCAGTGTTTCCACTGAGTGATGTTATGTGCCTAAAGCTGGGTTTTGTGTTGTCACGATAGCTCGCACAGAGCTCTTTTTTCTTTTCAGAAAGGTACCACCGCTTTAGCATTTCCATTTGCTCGTTACGTCGGGTGACTTTAAGGCAAAAAAATTTAAATAAATAAAAAAGGGTTTTCTGTTTCAGTCTTGTGAATATTTGAGGGTGGGTTTTTTTATTGCCCTTTTCCAACCTTTTTTTTTTTTGGTTCGCAATTTGAAATTGCGCATTAACCACGTTAACGGAAACCCACCTTGCGATACATGAAATGTGTCACTCTTTATAGAGTTTGCCAACCTGCCAGGTAAACCCAAAAACAACACCAACAACAACAACAACAACAACAAAAAAAAACAACGAAATAAGATTAACCCTTGAAATGAGCGTCTTTTAAAAATAAAAAGAAAGTCTTTTTTTTCTACCCCCGATTTTTCACAATATTGATATTTTATCATTTTCTAGCCCATCCCTGCTTCATGTTGTGTTTTTTTTTTCTTCATGTAATGAATATACATTTCTGTCCACTATTAATCATATTCACTGCTCATTTTTAAATCTTTCCTCATAAAGTTTGCATCAGCCAAGTCTCAGTCTTGTGAAGTGATTAAAAAGGAAACACCCCTCCCTGATTGCTGTTTCTTTGAAAAATGACTGGATGTGTTTCCAGCTGTGAGACCCAGCACTCATTTCAATCCTGTCTCTCGGAGTGACGGTTTCAGGAAGGCGGGGCGTGGTGGTGGTGGTGGTGGGGGGGGAGAGACATATTTTATTCACGCATCAGAACATTTGCATGCTCTTTTTGTGATGTTATGTGTTACATATGTGTTTTGTGTTAAGTTCTCTCTGGTGTGTTTGTGTCTCTGTGTGTGGTGTTTGTGTGTGTGTGATTCTCAGGTCCCCCTCTGCATTGCTCCTCTGGCTCCTCCTCCCCCGTCGCCTCCCCCTACCCGCCCCCCGCCCACGCAGCCAGTGAGAGCCAGGGAAGGTTGCTAGGTAACAGCGGGCCTCGGGCCGACCCCGACTCTGAGTCGGAGGATGAGTTTGGCCCTGCTTCTTCGTTCTTAGTTAAGACCGGCTCAGGGAACGTGAGCGTGTGCGCCCCTGGCTCTGCGGCCGCCGACGGTGAGTGCTTCACACACGGGTTCTGGCAGCACCTGCGGCACTTGGTACATTTGCATCCTAGTTTTGCGCCTCGCTCTTATGTACACTTCTTGTATTGTGTTGTTTGCTACACCGTTGTCCTGGAGGCACAATATTTTGTCCTCCTGTATGCATGTATATGGATGAGATGACAAAAGACACCGACTCGACTCGGCACTTTGTAGCACAAGACGCTCACCTCAGGCAAAAACACTTTGCCGTCTTAAGCTGTAGTTTAAGATGAGTCAAGTGTCAATGGGAGTTTTTTTTTTTGTTGTTTATTGTTTTTTGTTGTTTTTTTTTTTTTTTTTTTGCCTGGGGTTTTTGCCAAGGCCCACAGGGGAGTGAAGTCCATATTTTAAGCGTCTACACACCGTTAAAGGAGGATTTTTCCCCCACAAAGAGATGCCAAACACTTTAAAGTAAGCTGAAAGGGAAAAAAAAGTGCCTGTTACTCCTGGGCGCTCTGAATACGGTTAAGCGTCTGAAAACCTTTTTAGGCTCCACAAACTCTTGAATTCCTTGTTTTGAGCCTCACGCCATAGACATTTAATTTCTCCAACATGCATTTCTATTACAACGCTCACCCTTGATTTTAAAACCTATTAGAGCTTCAGAGAGACGCTAACACACAGGCACGGTCACGCCAGTTACTTTAATTCACTGCGTTTCCACATCCGTGTGGTTACTCGCGCATTATTATTTTTTTTTCCACAGCAGCATATTAAATCACGCTTTGAGAACTTGATTAAGTTGAAATGTCTCGCAAAATTTTTTTCATCCAACAGCTTATTCCTCCGATTGTTCCCGACGGGCCAAAATGCGCGACTCCTATTGTTGGATGTCTCCTGTTTAGCGCAGACCTCAGCAAGTCTTGCTTCGTTGCCCTTGTCATGGTAGATTTCATCCTGTGTCGTGAGTGTTGGCGTGGTCCACAACGGCTTCACGGTTGAAAGGTCTAGCAATTTCCAGGCGCCTTGAAGTTCGGATATCTTCAGTAGAGGTTTCTAGAGGTTAGGGGTTTCTTGTATATCGGGTTAATAATGAAGAGATGTAAAGAAGTATAATGGAATAATTAATTGATAACACGACTAAAGCAAGAGGCAGACTGGAGCGTGTAAAAACAAACATGAAGGACGGACGGAACATCGCGGTCGTGCTTATAGCATTATATTGGATGTCTGCTTCTTTGAGATGTGATGTCATGCTAATTGGCAACGACAGCTTTCTTTCATTGCCTCATTAGAGTTAAATATTTGCGCTACCCCTTCAAGAGTTGTGAAATTCCTTCTTGGCTCCATAACTTATTAAATCGTGACTAAATTATATTAACTATCATGAATAATAAATAAAACGTCTCATGGCGAAAACTAGAAATTAGCACCAGAGTTGAGAATATGACTAAAGGAAGAGAGAAAAAAAAAAATTGGTAGAAATTCATTCAGATCAGGAAATGTTTCACACTGCAGTTCTGACATGTTGATTTTTTTTTTTTCTGTCAAATATCAAATCCTTTTGGGTGATAATTGGTAATATTTAACATTCAAGCAACTGATGCACATTTAAGGAAGGCATAGTCTTATGCAGTGATTGCTCGAATTATCAGTGTGACGTGTGACTCCGCACTAATGACCTGTTAATCAGGAGCCAGGTCCTGGATGGTAAATCAGGTGTCGATTGATATTCTGCTTGTACTGGTTTAGGTTATGAAGTCTTTTAACACTTTCGGTGCTGGAAAATCATTGTCAGACAGGTCAGATATATCATCCAGCACTAATTTCAGAACCTCTTCCTTGCTACACTTTCCTTTCCGCAGCATTTTCACTGCATATCGTAATATAGCTTGTCAACAACGTGCTCCAGATGGTACTCTGACACACAACCGTAACAGTTTATTACTAAAAATTACCTCGAGTGTCGCAAGTACTAGCTAAGAACTATTTAATTTTGTCGACATGTATGCATGGCCGTAGCACCAGGCCCCTAAATGTCGGGTTTAGTCGACTCCCGCACGGAAAGGGTTAAAGAGTCTCGCAAAAAGTGTGCAATTTCACTTTCTTGTTCCGTGTACAAAAGCAGAAAGTAAAAATGAAGATAAAACATGAATAGTTCTTTGATTATTTGAAGTTCTGGGGATTTTTTTTTTTCTTCTGAAATCTGTGTTTATTGCTGATAAGGATGTAAATCATTAAGGTCACAGCTAAGCAGAACACCTCGAACGCTTGCTCCTGGCTAGTTTGAGGTTTGGCTTTGGAACAATGCTCTGAAGTGAAGGTAGACAGGGCAAGAAGAGGATTGTCCTCTGCAAAAAAAAAAAAAAAAAAGTGGGAGATTGTTATCACCACAAATGTGCAGCGCAAGTCAACTTAAGCCATGTTCAGTGCCAAATCTCATCACAGTCCTTGAGAAAAATCCTTTCGCTTTGCCACCATTATGTGACATAATCTCTGATGTTTTTGCGACGATCCTCTTCTCGTCATGTCTCAAGTCACTTCAGGATACACTTCCAAAGCCATATCTAAAGCTAGCTAAAAGCAAGAGTCACAGTCGTATCGGCCAGCCTCGACCCACAGTTTTGAGAAACACAGACCCTATTCCTGCTGGCAATGAACGACGCAAAAGATACACAATCTGCTTTGAAATTTTTAAATCTGCCCCCCCCGATAACAAAAACTACAATCAAAGAACCATTCATGTTTTATGTTTTTTCTTTCGCTAACACAAAAATAGAATGATTAAAAAGTGCCCACACTGTTCTTTTTACTTTTATTTCTTTCCTTTTTTTTTTCTTTACTGAAGTCCGTGGACAAATTGTAAAAAAAAAAAAAGGGGGGGCCGGGGGGGGGGTTAATTTGGGATATAATACCAGTATCAGAGTTCTGGATATCACACCATAAGGGAAATTGATGCCGTATTGACATCCTCTGAGTTTCTGCTACCAAGTTAGATGAAACATGAGAGGTGTTGCGATGGCGAATTGAACACAATCCGAGTTGAAACGCAATCATCAGAAATGAGAAAATATGTCAAATGCGATCCAGAGCTGTAAGCCAATATTGGTCTCGGACTTCAGTGTTAATTCCCAAACTGAAACGCTGTGTATATTTGTATCAAATATGAACAGTGGTGTTTTTGATTAGAGCGGCACTGAGAGCACGCACAGAAGTCAGACGTGGACATGAGAGCGTGAATGACTGTAAGCACTTGCTCACTCCCAAAGGCCCTTTGATGCAGCGAAGCAAAAAAAAAAAAAAAAGTGCTCTAAATAATAGATCAACATTACCAGTTAACTACCCAAAGGCTTGCACTTGCATCGAGCTCTGGAGTATTCCAGCCATCTGTCAGCACATTAGATGCTTATGTGTGGTTTCTTCTTTCTTCACAAACAAAACCCTGGTCATCTAGCACACAACGGTCATGAAGCGACTCTCCAGTTTTCCAAACAGGGGTTTGTTTGACGCACGGCTGCGATTTGCATCAGTTATATAGGTTACCCCGAGGCTGACAGCGAGGGGTAGTGCAAACACCAAGGAATCGGCCTCCTTGCCTGCGAGCTATGTGAAGCACCATGCAGCTCTGTTTGACTGAAACAAAAGAGCATGCAAAGGCAGCTTTAGCATTCTGAAAGTAAGTGTAACGTTACGGAAGACTTCTTGTCAAGGATCAATTGTGTTGCATTGCCGTGCGGTTGATGTACCAGCAGGCCTGGAGCTGCTTTCTGAGATTTCCCTCGGCAAATCAGTCCTCAGCAGTCTCACCTACTTCTTATTACCCGCAAATAAATGACAAGCGATAAATGAGGGATATTCTTCAGAGAGGACTTTGTCATTTTTCATTGCTCGGCTGCTATTATCGGCAACTCTGAGAGAGGACAAGAAGCCAATTACACTATAAAAGATATGCCACTGTTTATTCACTTACACCACCTAATGAGCCGCCGAAGCCAAATTCACTCGTATTACCTGCTTGCAGCGTGGCGTTAAGTATCGCATATGGATATTTAGTACCCATACCTCAGTGGTGCCACCTCCTCCCTTATTAAATTAATTTCCTTTATTTTTATGAACAGGTGTCATGGCGTTCATTTTGACCTGCCATTACAAGCATTAATCAGAGCTCAAGATAGCCCTGTCGAGTTAATTAGCTCGGTTAATATAGAAACTCCGGCCATATGTTTCTAACCCATTGTAATCGGCCATTCCTCTTTCTCGCACGTTGTCACCACGTCAGGAAACGAAACAAGTACATTAGACCACATTAGTACAGTTTGCTGTTTCGACCAGCTTCCCTATGTAGCTTATCAGAGCAACATGATGAAGCAAAAAAAAAAAAAAAAGAAAGAAAGGCAGAGCAGGGAATTAGTGTGACAGAAACGGCGTAGCGTGCACGTGACACGTACAAATCCACATTCTCACATCTCGTGCAAAACGATAAGGGAGGACGGAGGCAGAACCGCGCCGCTCGGAGCCGATGCGATTCCGTGTCCGTCTTTTGAAATCAGCTCTATTATGTAGTTACTGAAATGTGATCTGGTGCTGAGATGTGGGCTAAAAGGGCTTAGCTCAGAGTTTCGGAGTGTGTTACTTTCTCAGGTATTTGCCGGTCCTCTCAGGCGGAGGAGAGAGAATTATACACGAGGACACGGCAGAGATAATTTCGGAATCCGGGTATGAGAGAGTAAAGCATCGGGTCTAACTGGTTGTTAAAACAATGCATCGAATTATTCAGCTTCACATATAACTGAAACGGAGCATGCAGTTCAGATTAGAAACTGCGAAATTAAAACATCTTGCCACAGGGGCTGGCGTACATGTCTAATTCAGTGCTATTCTAACATCCATCAGGCTGACTGGTGTTCTCACTTTGTGCCTGTAATAAGCCATGATGCATGAAATAAAAGTACTGGTTGTACTTGGACAACTTTTAGATCCATTTACTGCTTCATTTTGCTCATCTACATTAAATCTCAGAGATATCCTCTGATATCTCAGAAACGAGGGCGGGGCGGGGCGACAAAGAAAGAGAAAAAAAAAGAAATCCCACACTGAATGCTTGCTAACCTGCATTAGGGCCAATGAGGTGAACTCACTGAAGCTTGAGCTTCTTTATTGAGCATGTCTTGCATCGTGGCCTCCAGGTTTGTGTCCGGGCCCGCGTCCTGGAGAGAGTGTTAAAGCAGGGTGCGGACTCCCTGCTGGGCTGCTGTTCTCCAGATCTAGGGCTCTGCTTTCAACCCCACCATACCGTTGTTTGCATCTTTTGGTATGAAGCAGCATGGGGTTTGGCCACAGTGGGCTGCTAATTGAGTATGGTTCTCCTTTGTAAAGGCCAATTCAACATGCCTTTGCAGCTGACTGGGCAGGAATGAGCGACGGGGAACGAAGCCGCCAGGTCGTCCTTCGTGCCCACATTTAGATGAGCCGCGCTTCGTTTGGAACTCGCTTTATCATGGGCCTCTTCCCCGCCGCCAGCGCCAAGGGAGCAAACAGGGTTTAAAGAGGTCACCGTGGAACGAGTTTTCCGCAGGAGATACTTTGATATTAAAATATGGATGAAGAAACGGGGAGTTAATGAGCAGCACATGGCAAAGGAGGAACCTGTGTGAATTCGGAAACGGATTTCGCTCGTTGGTATTCCATTGACGGTGGCCTTTTCCTGGAACTTCACCCTCTTAGAAGATTTATGGCCGTACAGAAGTGCAATGCCACCAGCCGACAGGACGGAAACACCGGACCCCACGCATCTGATCGCGTTTCAGCAGCCGACTAGGTTTTAATGTAGCCTGTGCTTTTTGACGTTGCCATGGCAATAACAAAAGAGGCAATCAAAGCCATCTGTGCATTTCCCCATCAAATCCATCTTCAAGACCTTTAAGGGTACATGAGCTACATCATGCATGTTAATCAGGGTTGAGACATTCAGGCGACTGTGTCGTGAACGGTTTTGGTAATCGTCACCGTACAAACGAAGAAAGAATACCTTTGTAGCAATTTATTCTCTGTGTTTTTGTACAACATATGTACAGACACCTGTCACACATGTCTTCTGGATATGACAGCTTTCATGCAGTGATATCAGATTTGAGAGTGACATGCGTCCTGCGCTCAGTTCCCAAGCATGCTCGCCTTCAGACGCAGCCCTGTGAAGACAGCTTCTTTTCCCCTGTGTCCTTACTTCCCTGTCTCCCCTAATGGTGAGAAACAGTAGTTTGACTGGTGAGCAGAACTAAGAACAGTAGTGTTGAAACCAGAATTCCCCAGGCTTTGAATTAATCTCAGGGGAGACATTTTTGCTTGTGCGCTTCCCTGTATCTAACATCTGGCAGCCGAGAAATCGTGTTCGTCGAAAAGCCAGCTCCATGGATGCTGTGTTTGAGTAGACAAACACTATTAAGTTGGGGTTTGATGCTCCTGTGCTTAGCTGTAGGGGCTGCAGCACTGGATTGCTTTTAATGATCTGTCTGGCTGGTGACTGTCTTTTGATTAATTCCGAATCAAATCTCTTGATCTCTCGATCGGGAGTTCGGGGCATGTCGTGCCTTGTCAGGTGTGACCATAGTTGGGGCGGGTTGTTATTTTTGAGCTTCAGGTCGATACACACTGCTCGTGGAGGGGAGTTTGGCTTTCTTCTTGCCTCTTTATTAACAGTGGGAACGTTGCGACGAGCAGATAGGATGCTCAAATTTGCTGTCAAACTTTTATACCATTGAAGTATGAGCGTAGACAATCACGCGCAGAAGAGTTATCTGAATGCTTGACCTCGCTGCTTATGAATTATTTATATCTACATCAATTTTGCACAAGGTTTGATGCTTTTGTATTAGCTGATGGTTAACCAACACTGCCGATTGAAACAACCTGATTTTCCTTAGAGATTGATTTCCGACCAGTTTAACGGCTCTTTGTCACCTGCAGATATTGAACACGGAATAGGAGTCTGTTTCTTATCTATCTGTCTGTCTGTCTGTCTGTCTATCTATCTATCTATCTATCTATCTATCTGTTTGTTTGTTTATTCACATTCTCTTAGATAACAGGTCTGTAAAGGCTATTTATAATGCCTTAATATGAATCATGACCTACGAATACATTGCTAATGTTCTAATGCATTATACATTTTTGAAATTGCAAATGCATTTCACTTTGTAGCACTGTGAATTGTTTACTAGTACCAAAGAGGCTCAGCATTAGTTTGCATAACATTTAGTGCTGATTCTTCTAAATGAGTGATCCAGTTGATAGACTTTTGGACAGGAAATTTAAGACATGCTTATGAAGAGGCAATTTAAAGCAGTTGAAGGAAAATCTAAAATCGAAATCATTTTCAAATTACTTGCATCCTTGATTTCTGTTTGACATCCATGATATTTCAGTGAACATGCTAGTTTTGTAAATTCCTCTTCTTCTTCTTCTTCTTCTTCTTATTATTATTATTATTATTATTATTATAATTGATCATTCATTTATTTAAATTAATGAATGTAAAATATTTTTATCCTCTAAATCCGCTACATCGTGCAACAGTCATAAATTTTCCAAAAAGTTACATTTTGTCTTATTTTGCTCATCAGCTTAAAAGATTTACGACCTGAAGTGAACCATTTTTGTTTAAATATACAGTGGAACCTTGGATTGCGAGTAACTTGGTCTACGAGTTTTTCACAAGACGAGCAAAAATCTTTAATAAATTTTGACTTGGTTAACAAGCGATGTTTTGCACTACGAGTAGTATTCATCTGCTGAGCCTCACGTGATCACAACTTCTCTCTCACTCACTGCAGGATTGTGGCTTCTGCGCTAGTATATACTGTTAGTGTGTGTGTCACTCAT
>JAQMCW010000003.1:9142291-9155482 GCA_030068335.1 Chrysichthys cranchii
GTTTTATGTATATTTACTTTATATTTTGTAAAGTGCAGGTTATTTTGTTTTATGTATTTTTACTTAATATTTTGTATTAATCATTTTTATATAAATATTTCTGGGTTGTGGAACGAATTATCTGAGATTCCATTATTTCTTATGAGGAAACCCGCTTTGATATACGAGTACTCTGGATTACAAGCACGTCTCCGGAACAGATTATGCTCGCAATCCAAGGTTCCACTGTACATTGAAAGATTTTTTTTCCTGTTACAATGTTTTATCCTTTTTTACTGATGATATTACTACACTCACATGACATGCAATTTGGGAATATATATTACACATGAAAAAAGTATGGTTTTCTGTAATGTAATAAATACTACTACTACTAATAATAATAATAATAAAAATAATAATAATAAATTGTAACCCATAATGAATAAGAGCTAATCTGGTGTCATTCAAAAAATTATTCGGGGAAAAAATCCAGGTCTCTTAATGTATCATTCAAAATGGTGTAGTGCAGTGAGGTCATTATAATGCATTATGTGAAAAATTCATTATATAAATAATTCATAACACTGAAAGCTGTAAGTATACTGCATTTTATTTTCATCATAATATTATATGTATTGCCTTAAATATGCTTTATGACATGAAAGGAATTATCATAATAGTTCATTACAGCTCATTATGGTGATGGCCTTCATAGAGTCAGCTACCAAATATGTAGCAACACGGCAGAAACCGTCAGATATTGCTAAAAAAAAAAAATCCAGTTTTGACCAAAATTCTGCCTATAACATACTTGACACTGCTACCTTAGTAAAGAATAATTTTTATCAAAACGATGCAGAAACGTTTTTATTTGCTCATCAGCCTTGCCTCGGCTTTCTGAACACATCACACTGGACAGATCAGGAGCCAGTCTAACACACAAACAGTTTTCTAAAGAAGACATTGTAATTGCTAATGTGCTTTGCACACGCAGTAAATGTCATGTGCCAAAGCGAAACGGATATGATCACCCATCGAGCTGATCACTCATGTCATCACGAAATGCATGTAGTCACATTGTAAACGGTAAATACCAGCAGTCAAATTACCCACACCATACATGCATCATTGCTTACGCTGTAGGCACGGCAAAGGACAAATGTGTCAACTCTCGTCAAAATAATTGGAAATGATGTCAACAGAACAAATCTCGATTATATCAACATTGACGTAAGAGCAAAGAGTAATCATTTAAGTCAAGAGAGATGATGAGCCTCCTGTTCGCCAAATGGACTGTTCTGAGATTTGCCTCAGGAGAAGAGACTAGAGATGCAGATGTAGATCGGACGTTAAAGCTCTCTTATGTAGGATTCAGCTGATTGCACCCACTTGAATGCCTCTCCTTTAACCCTCCCTTTCCAAGCACTTTTGAAGGCATACGGTGGCCATCAGATGCCGGTTTGTCCGTTCTGCGCTAGTGTGTACTAAGTGCATACTTCCGGTGTAAATATGAAGGGCTCATACTAAGTTTCCGAAAACACAGTGATTCGTAGTTATAGGTAGTTATGCACGGATGACAACACACTTATCAATACTCCATATTCCATTGCTGCTAATAGATCCGCCTAAATAATACCTAGTGGACCTTTAACATGCTGTAGCGTCACTTGTGCTTGAGATTCATGCCAAAGAGAAACAGATTTTAGACATATTCCAGCATATGTCACCATGTCGAGGGTTTTTCCAGACCGCTACACAAACGTTTGTCTTGGTAGCCTCTCATTAACTTGGTTTCCATTTTTAACTCTTTGTAACTGCTTATGAAACTTTGATGTGCCATTTTTCTCAGCACTGCTTCTCTCCTTCCATAACAGCTGCATGACACATTTGTTGTTTCATAATTATGAAACACTTTGATATCCTACAAACTGTCAGCTTGGATAATTAGGTGGAAATTACATTACATCTCGAGAGAATTTTTCTCCACCTTTATTCCTCTAGGCAATGGGGGTTTTAGCAAACAAGAGGGACTGGAGGAAATATGCTAAATCTTTTTTTTTCTTTTTTTTTTTTTTTTCTTTTTTTTAAGGTTCTATTTTTAAGTTTGAAGCCGGGCCTATCTCATTTTGGTTTCCTTTGCAGAAATGCGTCTGGTTTGTGTAAATATCGATCAGTCCTTCCACACAGTTTTAAGCGCTTTTGGACTGCGGCTGATTTATTTTTGCTGAATCATTGCTTCTTTTGTTGCGATTCTTATTGTCTCAAGGACTCGAATGTGCCTCAGCATTTGTGCTTTTCAATGAAAATAAAGCTCTTACTCTCGAACGCTGCATCAGCTGTTCTCATTTGCCGTCAGCTATTTTAAGAGACCCAAAGGCCAGCTCAAGAGCAAAACGCATTGTGAAAGCCTGACCAATGTGTAACGGCAGACAGGTTTACTCATAATTGAATCGTCCATATTTATTGGTCTAAACATCCTTGAGGAAAGATTTGAAAATGTATGGCCTTGAGTTTTCCTATTCAGGGAGTGATCTTTGCTAATTAAAACCAGATTACAGAATTGGCATTGTTAAACTGATTTGTGCCGTAACACATGCCGCAGAAATTTGGGCCTGAGATTTTTAAGTCTGCCCGTTTTCAAGCATACGTGTTCACTTGATCGTCGGCAGACAGAGTCACAGACTCGGTGATTTCTGAATTAATAATGAATATCGCAACATATTACATTTATACCTTAAAAGCTAGTGAAAACAACTAGCCTTCTGGTGCATGAGGAAGTAGCAGCCACTTTCCTTCATCGCTTTCATTCTGTGTTGGTGCCGGTTTCATCAGGGTCATCGTCAGCTTGGCTCGGAGAGGCATCAGGCTCTGAGTAATCGGGAGCGTAGGATTGTGCGAACGTGAGTCTTTATGGATCCATCTGTCACTGCTCTCTGACAAACGATCCAAGCCTGCGCCTGAAATGAAGGGGAATAAAAAAGCAACCGGGTTTCTGTCGGTGACATATCCCATAATGATTCGAGACACACAAAAAATGTGCTCACCACATGCCATAAAGCATACACTTCCTCATTTCAGGAGGGTGATTTATCTTAATGTTAATTAATTAAAGCTGGGGTCACGTTCTTGTAATATTTGATATTCTCCTCACAATCAGGCAGCTTCTATGTAATATCTGCTCCGAAACTTCCAGAGGTCTTTAAATGGGGGGGGGGGGGGGGGGGCCGCCCCCCCCCCCCCCCCCCCCCCCCCGCCGAGGGGGACATCAGACCACTGATGTCCATCTACTCAAAACAATAAAAATGCTCCATCTTCACCTAGCATTTACTAGTACTCACATTGCTATCCAGTATGCAGGCAGACGACTCCCAAAACGTGAAGCATGAACCTAGTGGCGGCAAGCAAGGGCAGACATTCAAGCCAGTGAGCATTCAAGCAAACAACATGAACAAGGGTAGAATCCAAAACATGCAAATACCAAGTCAATATCGTGTCAAAGAGCAAGATCAAGTAAAAGAAAAAACCAACAGAATATCAAAACTTGGAGCAAAGAGCTTCGTAAAATCAGAATCGCATGCCCTGAACCAATACCTCAGTGTGTGTGTGTGCTCGCGTCTCTATGTCTGTGTGTATGCACAGTCCTTTAATAGCCCTTTGGCTGTGATTGCAAACAGGTGTGTGTAGGTAAATATCCAGTGACTGTGAGCGTGACAGAGTCCGCTGTGTTGGGTGCTGTAGTAGTCCATGGTAGCCATGTTTGCTGGCTTTGGCGCGCTCTGGGAGAGGCATAGTCCGGAAGCGAAGCCCGGAAGCGTAATTCAGTGCTGCTTTCGGCATTGACATGACAATTGGAATAGTAATGGACTTCCACCACAATTGCTATACCTTTATTATTCTGTCTCCCTCATTGTTTTTATTTCACTCTTGTTCTCTTTCTCTATGTCTCTCTGCTGCCAATATAGTATGAAAAATACCTAGATGCAGAGGGATTTAACACTCTGAACAAACTTTAACAGTTTTCTGATGCACCATTTAGTGGAACAGGGAGCTCAAAAATCAATCGGATGAACTTTTTCACAGCCTGCACAATACATCAGGCTTCCCATCTGGCAACATTTTACAGACACCTTAGCCTTTTCGGGCGTACACGCTACTCTTGTTAATAGCTATACTCAGTCTCTACTGGTGGCTGAATCATAAAAATACAAATTTGAAGTCTTTAGAAAAACCTAAGAAAATTTTTTTGCGATGATTAGATCTTTGACTATTTCATACGTGTGAAATGAACCACCTTTAATTTTTATTGCACACAAGCTTCAGTACATAGCTACGGGGACACACTGAATAACAGGTTAACCAACATATGGTTGCACACATGGTTGCATGTTTTTTTGTTTTTTTTTTAAATCCCTGATTGGGCTTGGACTATAATATGACATAAAGAATTGATAGCTTCCATCCTGGTCTACGCTGTCTAATGTCTGTAGGTTCCCTGAGCCCCATGACATGTAGCGACAGCAAGAAACAAAAACAAAAGTTGCAACTCTGACAAGCCTCCTGATGGCAAACCCTGACCTGTCGGACAGCGCTTCATAATGGAAGCACACCGGCTGACTCTGGTAATTCAGCATACCTGATAATGACAGCTTGTCAGCAGTGCAGGTAGCTAATGCTGGATGGGAGGTTCCAGCTGCCAGCTGAGATGTGATGGTGGGAAGACAAGCAGGCATAATGCTGCTCGCCTAGTTTTAGTGCTGCCCATGATAGTGCATATAACTGCAAGTAAGCTGCCATGCCATAACATGCATCAAGTTTTACTCCGATATTCTGTAATAATAGGAAATAGAATCAGGTTAGGTTTCCTGAACACGAACCACAAACGGAGTTAACATAGTATGCTTTTGGAGGATTGTTTAACCAGATATTCTCAGCCTCTAATAGTCCTTCTATAGACCGTGCGTTGTATTTTCTACACTTTTCTGGACCCAGGCTTCACGATCTTGAAGTTTGAAATCCGACAGGGTCTCTGATACCCTTCCACGTATACGTTCACTTGTGGGCCGGTGACACAATAATAATAATAAGAAGAAGAAGAAGCAGAAGAAGAAGAAGATAATCTCCACAAGAATTTTAGTTTTTTTGCGTTGAAGCTTTGTCTTAAGCAGTTAATTGAGTAACCAAGCTAATCTTGCATTTTTAACCACCTTTACCGAAAACAACCCACACCAGACAGTGAGCAGGACAGCCATTATGTCTGCAGTCAGTAACTGAATAAATATTCTGACTTGTATATAAGTAAAACAAATGAGAATATTAAGAAACGCACTACCGTTAAGCTTGTCAGTAAATTGTGCACACTGTGCCGACAGTGCTGTTGAGGCTGATGATGTTTGAAGGAAAAAGCTTTACGCAGCCAGTGTGTTACGGATCAATTTGAGATTTTTGTAGACGAGCTTTCCCCACTGGAGACAAAACCAAAGTACACCCACCCGCACACTTTTTCCATCCAGCACCCTAAACTCTTCTGTGTTTTTGCCTCTGGTGTAACCCATAAACGTTGCGCAACCGAGGGTTTCCCTTTCCGAAAAATGTTTTAAGTGGAAATCCTGGAGGAAGCCAGAGCCCTTGAGAATCCATCTTTTTCATTTAGAGTGTACAGCTTGTCGTGCCTTGCTTGCAGGTTATAAAGCATTAATTTAACCTTACTCCTCCTCTCATTCCCTTTCTCTCCAACTCTCTTTTCCTCCTCCTCAGAGGGCTCTTACCAGAATCATTCGCGCCTGAGGACGCCTCCGCTCCCCCTCACCCACTCACACTCTCCCAGTCAGCACCATGGCACGTCTGTGGGCTCCCTGAGCCGGAGTAACTACACGCCACGCAGTAACGTCAGTCCTGCACCCACAGACAGCACGGCGGCACCCGAGGGACCCTCCAGCGCCCCAGATTCTGGAAGTGCACAGGACAACTGGCTCCTCAACAGCAACATCCCCCTGGAGACCAGGTAGGACACAGGTCGAGGGATTTTTTTTTTTCTTCTGGAAATGGCTAGTCTTAATCTAGAACAATGGAAAGGTAATTCACCGAATAAACTCCACGATGCATTATAAGCCTGCCTGGATTGAACTTCGGCCCGGGTTCAACTTCTCATAGTGTAGGTGATTATCCCGAATCAGTTTGTGTCATTTAGAATTTAATGAGCGTAATTATACAGATGGAAGTACGAAAGACAGCGTTTTCCGTAATCATAATTATAAGTTAACTACCGTGTAATTACAGTTTGTGTACTTTCTTTAAAGAAAGTTGTTCGTGTGGTGTGAGGCCTATAAGCAGGAGCTGGCAGCACAGTTTAGACAGTAAGGCATCGCCCAATGTCGGTCACGTTAAAGGTTGTTTGGTGCACTTTTCCCTAATGAGGTCCAGGTGGAAGCGGGTCTCATCAGGTCGCTTAGAAAATGTGCTGCAGAAGGCCACTATTACTCCGTATCCTGTGCATTCCACAATGCCTTGAATGTCATGAGAAACAAGGGAAACAAGGGAGCGACAGGACTATTGGCTCGCAAGTGGTGAGCAGACTTGCCAGATTAGAGCGCAGAGATGCTGTTGGCACCTTGTGCCAGAGGTCTCGCTTGGCAGTTACGACAGCAGGCGAATGTTGATAAGGGTCCCAGTTGTTGTTGTATATTTTGCATTATCAGCCCATGTGTGAGTCTTGCATCAGTGAGTCAGTTTGTATAGGAGGGAGGATACGAATCTAGGTAGACATAACCTACCCCTGCTTTTAGAGCCAAGGGGCCAGTTTCACAGGCGAATAATGTTTATGCTTATACATAATAATGTCTCGTGGTACAAGGTCCAGGCTTGGCAGAGTGCTGTGTAGGTGTATGGGTAAAAAAAATATATATATGTAATAATAATAATAATAATAATTGTTAAAAACGTACTGCAGTGTGACTCATTATGCTAAATGACAGCTTTTTCTGTGCATCATTGTACTAAATGACATGTTTGTTTGCATATCCATGCTTTATCTGATGCACAATGGTGTACAGCTCTAATGCATCTGCACTATTGCTCCAGTAGAGTAACCTTCAGTAAGCTCCTGCTCAGACGGCTGTCATTGCCAGTGCAGCGAGCCAGCATGCATCCAAACCATTTCACAAAAGAAAAGCACTGTTTTTCCCTCTGCTTGAAATGTACAAAGCTGGACGTTCTTAAGCATAATATATAGGTTAGTGGATAATGGATAGGTAATTGCACTCGGGCACCTGTAGGGCAGCCCTCACGCTCCCTTACTAGAGCCCCGGGTCCTTGTTTATCTCCAATCAGCCTTTGCTCCTGCTGCTTTGAAAAGGGTCTTGTATGAAACTGATCAGTCAAGTGCATTGAATGCTGATGACTGTCTACATCATTCGGGCTGCCCGTAATGCATGGCAAATATCCGAGCTGTCAGGTTAGGACTGAAGAAAGCTGTTGGTCAGATTACCCTCTCGCACACTAGAGGCAGCTTTGATCCATTTAAGCTCTGCGAGCCGTATTCAGAGCTGGTCTAAAATTTGCATCAGTGTCGACAAGGGGAAAGTAAAATCATAGCATGATGAAATAGGGACAGTGTTTTTGTTCATTCGTTGCACTCTGCTGTAAAGAAAACGTGTCTGCGCTTTGAGCGATAAGCTGACCGAGCATTCATCTACTACACTTATTGCTCACGTTAAGTTAATTCCGCACTCCATCCATAACAAACCAGCGCCCCAGATTAGCAGAGGCTTTCATTAAGATCCTGCCTCCTCAGACACCCACCATGCAAGAAAATCTGAACCCCAAGAAGAGATTCTGTAAATTACTTAATAGTGTCATATTTATTGCTGTGGTCAGAAGTTTTACATGCAGTCCTCATGGGCAGGAATGTCATGGCAATATGGGGCTTTCAGTGATTTCAGTGATGTCTTCCTTTTCCTGAGGAGAATGATTGTACATCATACATCTTGAATAGAAAAAAAGAATCTGATGCATGCGTTTTCATTTATTTTGTTTCATCTGGACTTGGAGGCTTTTGGTAGCCAGCAACAAGCTTCTGATTCTTGGGTTAAATTTCTATTAAAAATGTATGCTGCGCAATCATTCTTCCCCAGAAAATGAACAGATCAAAGACATCTCTGAAAGCATAATATTACTGTGAGAATCATATCCATGTTGCGTGTGTGTAAACTTGGTGGGCGAATAGCGCTTTCCTCTCAGCGTGTTACTCCGTCCCTGGCAGAGCAGGACCAGCACGTGATAGCCTTTACCCTCCTGGTTGGTAGCTGTCGTGTGACGGGGAGAGCCGTGTGATGAATGGGAATCATCTGTTGTTAAAAGCGCTATACAAATAAAATTGAATTGAATTGTCCTCAATAAATTAGGGGAAAAATTGGGGTGGAAAATAAAACTTGTTGTTGAACCAAGTAAAACCGATACTCATTGCTGTGGTTTTTGGTTAACAGTTTTTTCATGTAATATTTATGGACAGAAATCTCAGTTGTAAGTAGAGGAAGTCCCCAAGTTACGACGGAGATCCGTTCCTTTGGCCGGGTGTAAGTCAGATTTCGTTGTAAGTCAGATCTTAACATTACACTACAATGTACAGATGATATAATAAAGATACATAATATGTAGTAATAATAATAATAATAATAATAATAACAACAATATTACTGTAATAATAATTTCACTATTATTGTTATTATTAAAACATTTATAAAATAAAACAAGTGAAGAATTCATTACTGTACCGTTAATCCTGTAGTTGGGACATTTTGAATGATGTAGAGACAGGCTTATTGGGATGACGGAGCTGGAGATGCAGGGGAGTCTGGGTGAGGAGAAAGTACTCAGATCACTGTGTCTGGAGTGGTAGATGGTGCTGGAGATTGCTTCTTGAAATAAAGATCACTGGACAGTTTTTCGCTTCTTCACTTCCAAAGTCGATTTAGCGCACCCTTTAAACCGGACAAACCAACCTTTACTCACCATAAACTGTTCACTTTCACTTTCACTTTCAGTCCCTTCCCCCTTTTCACTTTTCAGCGCCTCAAAAATCCTTTTAGCCTTTTCCTGAATCACCATAAGGCTCACTGGAATATGATGCGGTTCTGGTCTTCAAGCCAGATAAACAATAATCTTTCCATCTTAACCATGAGAGCGTGTTGCGCGCTTACGCTATATTCCTACGCCCGCACCGAACAATACCAAAATGTAGTACCCGCGTGCGGCACGCACCAACGCCGTATTCATTGTAACATCGGGTCAGTGGTTGTATGTCCGAATTAAGCGTTCTTAAGATCGGATTTGGTGTAAGTTGTGACCGTCGTAACTAGGGGACTTCTTGTACTTTATAACAAGCCGCCATTTTTTGAGAGTGAGTAAATTGAGAAGAAGGAATGTGGCAGGCTATAGTGTAGGTGACTAGCTTGTCTCTCGGACCTTTCATAACTTTAAATCTAACAATAAGCAGTTAAAATGTGATGTTTTGCACGATCATAAATTGAACATTGTCGTCACTGGCAAACTGCTGCGGAATAACTCCAAACTGCGCTGTTATAATAAAATTATGTACTTTGCGGGGAGGTAGCAGCACTGTTCTTGCACCTCGTGCACATCACCCCACCCTGGCGTGCAATCTTTTCATGTAACAGCACGCTCTGTCGCATGTTTTTTCCTTATATGTGGCCTAACTAGGCTTCTAATCCATATATTGTTAGCGATAACTCATGTTTAGCTCTTGACCATCTTTACAGTATTCCCCTTAAGATTTTATTACAAACAAATCTCGTTTGACAAGCAAATACGCTATGGATCGATTTGCCTCCAAATCACTATTTTCGCTCTTCTCCATTTCTACATGACGGCTGCTGTGGCGGTCCACTCAACAGGAAAATGAGTGTTAATTTCAGTTTGCGGAGGGACACTTAACGACATAATGACTGATTAGGCGCTACGGATTTTCCCAAAGTTTAATCTGTAGCAGGTATTCCCAGACGAGAACGGAACAGATGGTCACGCCAGCCAGCATGCGGGAGGAAAGGAGGTGTTGGGAAAGTGAATAAATCAGCATTATCAAGCCCTCCCTCATCCAATCCGTTAGTTATATAAAGTCTTCTGACAGAAAATGGAGCCATTAGAAAAAGTTCACAGGGCCTGGGAAAGATAGGGCTTTAGTTATTGGCCCGAAAAAATGGTACCTTCTCTTAGTTGAAAGGGATGAATGGAGACAGAGGCTCCCACGATACTGTGGCTTAACTTGGTCTTCCTTTGCGCTCTTTTTCTATTCTTCCTGTCCACCTACACTCGATTTGCCGATCCCCTTCTTAGCTTGATTCCTTTTCATTAAAAGTTTACCGCCTCTCTTTCTCTCGCTGGCTGAACAAATAAACACTAAACAATGAGATGAGCGCAAGCAGCCCGTAACAGGAAGTGAGAAGGAGGGAAGCAGGTCTTTTCTCTTGTTGAACTGAAGGTGTGGAGTCTGTGCTCTGCATGCTCGATGGTCCATTCTTCTTCATCGCATTGCCTCAGCATTCCCTTATGGAACAGCGGAGTGCTACCGACATGATCCGGCATTCCTTGGATGCCATTCCATGATCCAGAAAACCTTTTTCTCCCGACTGTTAACGTCCGTTTTCTCCTTGAAAGCATTTGCCGTTTCAAAATATAATACTGAAATACCTGTTATGTGTGATTTTTCTTGATTCTGAAAAAGTACCAAATGTATAATGATAACATAACGCCTTGTTCTCTTTTAATCCCAACCACAAAGGAACCAGAATACTCTAATGTTTATCAGAGAGGAGCAGGACTCTTGCAGAGAAGGGCAAGGGTCATACAATACAAGGTACATGCCTGTGTGGGGGGAAACACTGTTTAGTACAGGAAATGGGGAGGCTTTACACCAAACAGCAGACTCCTAGCTTAGTTCCATAAGGGCTTTAGGCTTGATTTCTCCGTTTGTCGCTGTCAGTTTTTCCACCTTTACTCGCGAAGTCACAGGATGACCACATCTGTGTTTCCTTCTTGCATGCATGTCCCTCATTGTCACTCCATCTATCCATCTCTTTACCTGTGTGTAGAAACATAGCAAAGCAGACAAACCTAGAGAGTTTACAGGACAACCTTATAGAGATGGACATACTGGCTACGGCTCGCCGTGACAATGCTTACAGCCACGGGTATGTTGCATGCTCCGACCGCGGCCGCCGTAACTAGTAGGATCTGCTTTGCCATGCTTCCTAGCAGTACGCGCGTGCATCGATTGTGTTTTTCCAATCTGTTGTTTTTCTTTAAATGTGAAACTGCACCTTCCGGCAATGAATATACAGTGTGTATATATATATATATATATATATACGTATATATATATATATATATATATTTTTTTTTTTTTTGCATGCACAGAACTAACCATGATCAATGATGGCGAGTAAAATTGCAATTGATTTTTTTTTAGCACATTAGACTGTTCAAGGTTGCATATGATTCATATGTAATTCAGCTCTGAGTATCTCTTACTCGGTCAGTAAAGCAGTCTCAATTGTCTCAAAAGTCTCTTATCATCTTTAAAAGCCAACTAGAAACCACAGCGCTCACTCGGACCTGAGCATCCTTTAACTAGAGTGTGTCGTGATCTCCAAGGGCAAATGAGCTGCCCTTACTATTTATGGTCTACTATATACCGTGTGTGTGTGTATATATATATATATATATATATATATATATATATAATAAAATAAATGTGCCGTTCTACTTCGCGGATTACACCTGTCGGGGAGGGGGTTCACTGTATTTTAAAATCTCTCTCTTCCCCTCAGGTGGATGGGCCAGGCCCCACCCTGCCCCGCATTTATGAAAAAAGGTTAGGCTACTTTCCAGACCAAAAAAACCCTTCTGGTAAAGAAATGTGAAATACAGTACACAAATCTTTTTGTATTGCTTTTCATTAGTGACATGCAGAATACATAGCAGACTGAAAAGAACCCCTTCACCGCATTGCTCTTATGTCTGACCTCCAGTATACATCCGGGGGATTCAACAACAACAACAACAACAAAACGCTCACGTTATGCTTAAGTTAAAGATCCTAATATGCACAGAAAGATTCATATCCAGGAAGTCACACTGCAGGGCGGTGAATCTGCCCAGGGACACATCATTGTTTACCTGCGTGACCTTTAGCTGATGACGCAGGAGCTCACTGGGCGCTATAGAGGCGAGCGCGCGCCACTGTACACACACACACACACACACACACGCACACAGACACACACAGCTGGAGCTCGCGCTCAGTGAAACAGGAAGCGCGCGCAGTAGCTCTCTCTCTCTCTCTCTCTCTTCGTGTAAAGAGCCGTGAAGCCGCAGGTGAAGCTGGAGGCCAGCGTGCATCTCTCTCCTCAGTATGAGAGCAGCGGCAGAGAGAGACAGCCTCCTCCGTGGAGCGACGAGCTGGCCCAGATGTCCCGACACATCTACACTCGACACGGGACAAACGACGGAGCTCCGAAAGCCGTGTTTCAGGTAAACAGACACGGCGGAGACTGAGCGCTGTATGCGTGGGGGATAAATACTCAACACAAACAGTGCTTTGTGCTTTTCAGCACTGGGCTTGGCTTTGTCAAGCTTCAGTTTAGGCTGTCTCAGGTTTAGTGCCCTCCAGATGCATACTGTATGTGCATGCAGATTTATCTTCTGGAGAATTTTGTGTTCTATCCGTGTAGTAGTCTTATCATATGGTCTGGATATTTCTGGTTATTCTGGAGACTAGAGAATTCTGAAAAGTACTACAGTATTTCCATGAGAAGTATGAGGAGAGGGCATGTTTTTTTTTTCTGGATCTCGGTGGTGAACTTTTGTATGCCTTCGCTCATCCCTTTGTAAATGAATTCATCCCTTCCTCCATACACACTCAGAAAATAATATGACTAAACTGTGTGTGTGTATGTGTGTGTGTGTGTATATATGTGTGTATATATATATATGTGTATGTGTGTATGTGTATGTGTGTATATATATGTATATATATATATATATGTGTATGTATATATATATATATATATATGTGTATATATATATATATGTGTGTATATATATATGTGTATGTGTGTATGTGTATGTGTGTATATATATGTATATATATATATATATATGTGTATGTATATATATATATATATATATGTGTGTGTG
>JAQMCW010000003.1:9155582-9173082 GCA_030068335.1 Chrysichthys cranchii
GTGTGTGTGTGTGTGTGTGTGTGTGTGTATATATATATATATATATATATATACACACACACACACACACGCACACACGCACACACACACACATATCTGTGTATATATATATATGTCCAGCAGCCTTTTGGCACTCCAAAGACACGCCGTCCGGAGGTGAATTAGAAGTCACAGCATGAGTCCGTATTAACGAGGATGCTCTGTGGTCACTCGGGCTGTAAATTAAATTACATATTGATTTGCCATTTCAGTGCAGCAAACCCTGGTGGCAGGAAAGTTTTTAACCCCACACAGGTCTAAAAGCAGCCGAAAAGTCTAAGTGACAGCTTCACTGACTGCGCAGAGATGCTCAGTACTGTCTAACAAAGAAGGGGAAAACACTTAACAAAGGCTGACCTGAATCACTTGACTACTCCAGTGTTCATTCATTACTTTGGCTCCATCTGTACCTTCTAATGTCTGTGTATAAGAGCAGCACGTAGGCAATGAGTTAATGGCTTCTCCACCATACTCAGTGCACTGTGTGTTATATGTCCAAATCGGGAGCCGTTTGGGATTCGCAAGAACGTAGACAGACAGTCATGTGACATATTGTGCTACATGATATTAACAACTGTTCAACTATTGAAATTTAGCAAAAAAAAAAAAGAAAAAGGAAAAAAAACCTAAATGGAAAATAGAAATATATAATGTGGAGGCACTGAAATTGTATGCATAAGGTAGTCAGTGGTAGCTCAGTGGTTAAGACATTGGACTACTGATCGGATGGTTGGGAGTTCAAATCCAAGCTCTGCCAGCTTGCCACTGCTGGGCCCTTGAGCAAGGCCCTTAACCCTCAACTGCTCACTCGTATAAAAATGAGATAAACGTAAGTCGCTCTGGATAAGAGCGTCTGCCAAATGATGCTAATGTTAACATATACAACTCTTTTGGCGTCGCTGCACAGCTGCTGAAATGGGTGCAGTTCCCAAAAGCAAACAAGCCGTTCTTTAAATTTTTTTTTTGTTTTTTTGTTTTGTATTATATTTTGTTGTGTGTGTTTGTGTGTGTGTGTGTGTGTGTTTTTTAATCCAGAGCATATATAGCACAATCAGACAAAGTGCGTTGTCTTGTAATTTGTTTAGACACTTGTTATTGTTTGAATCAATTCATTTCGTTTCTGTACCCCTGGTATACACAACTAACACATCATAGGCACTGTTTACGCTTGGTCTTAAAAGTGCATCTTGGGTGATCGGGTCTCAGGTGGACGGCAATTTAGTCCTATGTCTATCAGGCGACTCCAAGGTGTCCAGCTGACCACTTGTGTTCAAGATTTGTTACTGCCTACGTCACTGCCATTAGAAGGTCAAAGGGCTCCATACACAGGTATTATGCCAGTTCTGTCACCAGACAGGCACCAGATTTGTTTAGCATGGGCTAGTTAAAAAAAAGAAGAAGAAGTAATATACATGTCCAGCCTGTTCCAACTGTTGAGCGTGCTCCTCTCCCATTTCTTTGAACAGTGGTATGTTGTCACAAAAACAACCACCACTTCGTCCAGTACTGATGGAGTTTCCTGTTAGGCCCTTGTCGGGCCGCAGCAGAACATATTAGTGTTTACAGTGCAAAAATGATGTGGTCAAATGCATCCCAGACCACCCTGGTAGTTTGACTGAATGGGTCTCAAATACGTCATGGTGGTCGTTCTTAACGTTGTCCTCCTGTGATCAGATCGCCCAAGACGCATTTTAAAACCAAGTGTAAACAGAGTCATTGTCACATACTGGAAATATTTAGAAGATACTTTAAATGATGTTTAATTGTTGAAAGCAGAAACAGCAAGAGTATTCAAAGTCTAGAAATGCTCTTCAGGCAAGCCCTAAACATAACACTTCAACACACGCTTCTTGGCCTGTTATTTTGTGAACTTGTGCAATACAGTTTTACTGCACTCTTTTAGACACTTTCTGTTCAAGCCTGGTGGGAGCTCACCGCTGTACTGCACGACGTCGCCCGCTTACCCTCTGACCTCCAGTACCGTGTACTCGCCCCCGCCGAGACCCTTGCCTCGCAGCACCTTCACCCGACCAGCCTTCAGCCTCAAGAAGCCCTACAAGTACTGCAACTGGAAATGCGCCGCCCTGAGCGCCATCCTCATCTCCATCACACTACTGTTCCTGCTAGCGTACTTCATCGGTAAGTTCATCCCCTTCTCACATTCAGCCTTTTATCCCAGCACCTAGAAATCTGCACCAGTCTTTTAACGAAGACTGTTGCGACTTGAGAAGCACACTTCTTTTAAATATTTTAATGCACAGGCATACCAGAGAACATTACGCCGAATGTATTTCATCTTATTAAAGCAGGGCTTTTTATTTTATTTTATTTTTTCCAGTCAGTTAAAATTTCATGGTCTCCCAAGAACTTTTCGAGTCAGACGTTTCAAATGCCGTTCAGACCCTAGCCTAATTAAGATTTTCTCTTTAATAAATAACACCTTTCCTTGAAACTAATAAGCGTCGTGTATGCCCAATACACTGTGCTTTCGAGTGCTCCTGTCCTAGTCAAACTCCCCCAGTGTCTTATCTCGGAGCTGTCATGCAGTAGTGAAATGTTTTGCACACGCTCCCTTGTGGTCTTTTAAGAGCCTGGCTGTTACATTCCGTGCACGCGAAAGGAAATAAGACGCCTTATTTCCAGTCACACCACAAATGCAGGATTTTGTCACCCGTCAACCTGAGAGTATGTTTTACATTCAGGGGTCTGACAAAAGGACTTCATCGTATGGCTCACATTAACATGTGTATCTGTTTAGCATATAAATTATTTCATTGTTAAATGCAATCTTAGGAGCAGGGATGTGAAGAAAAAAAAGATTCTGTGAAGAAGAAGAAGAAAAAAAATGGGAAAAGCAAGCACAAGGGTACATCAGTAAGGCGACAGTGGAATATCTTTCTGAACAATAACCCATCATCAGAGAGAAAATGGCTTCTGCTGCTTCATCACTGAGAATAAATATGCATCGTAGCAGAATGATGATTAAAAAAACATAATTTCTGCTTCCCTCCTCTGGCTAAATGATAGTAAATCATTATTATCTGTTTCTTTTTGCAGTGAAAATTTGCATACGAATTATTATTTATTTTTATTTTTTTTTTAACGATGGCAATTTGCCACTCCATTTGGAAACCCGAATGCAAATGTATCCAAATGCATAAACAATAAATCCAATAAGCAGTGACAGGCTAAAGCTGAGCATGAAAGTTGTGTGTCTGTGGCCGACTTCGGCTTTGACCTCACCAGGAGCTCTGAGGAGCCCAACAGGCTGATGGGTCTTAATTACTTCTTGTAATTAGTCAACCCAAAAAATCAAGACCATCTCCCCATGCGCCCTTGAGTAAACATGTAGGGAACCTTAGCTCGCCCCGAGAATCGAGAAATTCCAATCAAGAACAAGGGGCCACGTTTAATTAAAAGCTGATGAGAAAATATAGTTAATTTCAAGTGCAATTAATTATGGAGGTCTGTAATTGGAAACTCTAACTGTGTTGTCTAATGAACCCAATTAAATCTTCTGACAGATGTTTATAGTCATGTATGTGTGTGTGTGTGTGTGTGTGTGTGTGTGTGTCTGCTCAGTGTTTGTGTGGGTGACCCCCTTCTATTTTTTATTGTAGTTCACATGAAGCGGTTTGTTTAAAAAGCAGGAGTGTATGGTTTAAAAAGTCAGGAGGCGTGTGCCATTTTCTCAGTGGTGCCATTAAGAAGGTCATTATGTTCGGCGCATCTGAAGGTCATCAGCTTCCCTCTGTGTTCATTTCTGCTCACGCTGGGCTCTCTTTCTCTCTTAATGCTGAATCTGGCTCAGTTTGAACTCCCACACACTAAAAGTCATGTTTCAGCTCTGTCTTTACTTCCTGCTTCTAGTCCCCCTGCATTTGTCTTTATTTCCTTGACTGTTTTCATTGTTAATCGGGTGTAATACTGGTTGAAATACTAATTAACCGTTCGTCAGCTTTAAGGTGATGTTCTGATACTCATTTAGCAATTTTAGATGCCTAACCGTGTGACAGCTTTCTCATTACCCCATTAAGCTCGATAGAGTTATTATAACTACATGCAACTGTGTTAAAGAAACCTGTTGGGGCATGAATTACTGTGACCCATGGTCACGCGATGAAGTTTTTTTCTTATGGAGTAGCAAAGCAGACATGAAAGTCAATGGTTTTGCCTCTTCTGTGTTCGTCTTGTACACTCTGACAACGATTGAGGGGGAAAAAAACACCCACTTAATCCTCTTAAACATAAGTTATGTTATGCAGTCTTTTTAGCTGTGTTCAGTAAAACCATGATGGAAATTTTTGATTGAAAATCTGAAAGATTGACAAGCTGAAATACTTTACAAATTATTTACTTTATTTACTTCCGTATTTACTTTTATTCATTTCCAAACATTTTCCAATAAGGTTGAAGATTTATGTCAAAGATGTTGGCTTTTATACCAGATTACAGCTGACTGTTCTCTCGTTGAAAATCGGCGTGCAGTTTCCGTAATTTGTTCCAGTTCACCCAAGTCTTGTCTTTTCTCAAATGCTTGCTCCAGAGTTGCCCTAAAAACGAACTAAATGGTAGCCTGTAGTCAGCCGCATATAAGTCAGTTGTGATAGCCTCTTGACCTAATTTGGTTTGAGCCTGTGTCATTCTTAATGATGTCCCACCTCGGCGAAAACAAAATGCTCATGAGCTGTTCCTCTGATTAAATTAGGCTTACAATTCTGTCAAGATTTCAGGCACAGGAACATGGCCATTTAATGAAAGAATAAAGTGAGACCGCACTTGTCAGACACCAACACTCACAGTGACAAAAAAAAGAAAGATGACTGCAGGGAAGTGATTCAGTCTTAACAGATTTTCTTCAGATTCACTCTTCGAGTAACGGATTGTTCAAGACCTTCTGAGGTGGTGGCATGTATGCCGGCAAAAAACCTACTCAAGGACGCAGTGTACAGGGTCTTGCCTCCCCTGCAAAGGCAATGACCAACAGCCACTGTCAACTCTTACAGACTCTATCAGGTTCTGTGCATGTCATTGGATGTGTGACACAGACCCCCCGCAAATCTCATCAGCATTAGTAATCAATGAATTAATGAGAGGGGGGAAATCTTCTGCTCCCCCCTCCCAATCAGTGGATTTAATTACCTCTAGATAATTACCCTATCCTTGCAAGGGTGTTCTACTCATCTTGCGTCTCTTCTCTTGCACATTGTTTGATCTTTTCTTCCCCTTTTACATCAGCTGCCAGTGTGTTGTTGGCAGTCTGGTCCAGTAGGGCAAAGCTTCACAGGAAAGTGGCACAGGCTTTGCACATTTTCCTCCCCTTCAGGAAAGGTGTCAGAGTCATTAGGGCGCTAATGAGAGGACAGAGATCTACATGCATTTGACACATCATCAATTTAAGTGTCCAAGAGGACTTAATAGACCTTACGCTGGCTAATGCACCCCGTCCATTGTAGTGATAGTTGTCATTGGCGTATTCTCATCCCAAGTCTGATCCTACCCCCATGGCACACCTTATCCTTTCTCATATGTCATGCATGGCTTTGTTGCTGGTTCCTCTCTTGTGGGTTTTTTTTTTGGAAAACCTGTTGATTCTGGTTAGGCTAATTCCCTTTACTACAAGAGATTCTGCATTGATGGTACATGCAACCTGTTAATGGGCTTTGCTTCTTTCACCGGGCCTTGGGAGTAGTTTGCACCGGTGTTCCACTTCCTAATTGGCATGTGCTTCTCTGTCCGCGCCAGAAAAAGGAGAAAAGAGCAGTGCACAGGTCCAACCTGAAGCTCAAATGTGAATGCCACGTTGCCCCAGCAGCCACCTGGCCTTGCAACAGGCATGCAGGTTTTGGATGCCAGACTTTTTCCATTAGAGCTAGCCAAGAATCCAGACTATGCCAAAGTTCGGGTGAACAAAGGGACATATTTTGTTTGCAATCCACTTTTCTGGATTCTGACCAAGCACTGTGCATCATGCAGATACCATGGATTGCCCGAGGTAAATAATAACAGTGTAGGGGTATACTTAGAAGGGTTGTTCTGGCAAGTCAGGTTCCATTAGCAGTGAAGAGGCTGAGAGTGCATGAGTGACGGACCCTACACTGAAATGATTGCTTGAATGTTTGGCATGACACATGGGCTCCTGATGCTGTTTGATGTGCTTGCCGAAGACAGTCCTCAAGCACCGACTCAGAGGAAGAAAATGGAATGGAGAGGAAGAGTTGGAAATGGACAGAAAAAAGAAAGGAGGAGGCACGCACGCACCACCCAAAGTTGACAAATGGTACCATCTGTCTCGGTGTGCTCACACCCGCCTCTTCCGTAGTCAGTTCCAACCAATGCAGAGGGACCTGATTGTTTGCATTTATATTGTCTCACAAGATATTTTTTGTGCCCATCCCTGTTTACTTCAGTGCAAAGAAAGAAGCACAGAAATCTGGGTTCGTCTTTAGGAATGCTGAGATGTGGTGGAATACAATCAGCAAAAGGCGCTCAGCAATTTTCCAAATAGCTATTGATTCAGTAAACCAGAGCCGAGAGACTTTCCAGCCTCTATTGCAAGCTGTATCAAAGGCCTCATTATTTTTGGAGACCAGATTTTCTTGCAGCTTGTAAATGGGGAAGATGTAAAGCAGGATGTAGAAGACTAATATGACTGTAATTAATGGATGAGAGGAACTGGGGAGCAAAGCTGTGCTTTTTTTTTTTTTTATTTTTTTTTTATTTTTTTTTTTTTTATCAGCACAAGTTTGATCTGTACTCTGTCAGCATAGTGTTGGAGCTTTTTAACCTGCTAGCTGGAAGCTATTTCTAAAAACAAACCAAGCAGGATTTTTCTGGGTGTCATACAAATGGCTTGATAAGTTGTGTTATGTAGTCAAGAAGTCACTGGCAAAGTTCGTTTTAGGTAGCCAGCGCTATCCCCACTTAGCCCAGCTCTCATCTGGATTAAATGCTGATGACATTTTGCTAATGCTGGCTAACTTCTGCCTTCTGCACATTAATGGATAAAGATTCTCAAACATGCACAGGATTCAGGTCACTTTACAGTTATTATTAGTGTGGTTACGCAATAAATTATTCATTATTATGTTCTGACCTCGAGTACAAGCACTGGTCAATTACATACTGTAGGTGTATAATCTAGAATAATGGCCACTCGAAAATAGGGTCAAATCAAAATGTTCTTGCATTTGCTTTGTTGTGAAAAACAACAACAAATATCTAGATAAATAGCCTGAAATAATAATAGCCATAATTTGTACAGAATGCCTTGCAATTATACACTTTAAATGTTTTTTTTTTCCTTCCCATGAACCTTGGTCAGAATTATATACTCCTTACGTTGTTGTTTTTTTCTTTGTCCTCTTATATGTTTGGAGCTGCAGAACACAGCGCAAATTAAGATTGAGTTCAGTATTTTAAGAATTACACCAGCTAAGCTTTTTTCCCCCCAAATGCAGTGACATGAAAATAAATCAATTTGTTCAGCCCCGCTTCTCACCTTTTTCGAGATAAGATATTTGCTGTCGAGTGAAACCAATACTTGGTCTTTATTCTCAATGATGTTAAGTGAAATGGAAAGCTTTTTTTTGCTGATGTACAATGCTGAGTGTGAGAGGGCGCAGTATAGGAATGTGCTTGGGTACCTTGTAGTCTTGTAGCAATTATGTGCTGATGAATGAAATCAAGCTTTTGAAATTTAAGTGTTAAGAAAGAACACACTAGGGCTTCTGTTGGTTCAATAGCCAAGCCGTACTCCTAGCTATGACGATGAATCTTCTTAGAATGAAGTGGCTTGGTTATGTAAACTTAACGTAGGAAAGACGTTAATGGTTGATGGTACTTGTTTGTTTATAAAATGCTGACCCAAAGGTTCTTGGGTGTGATATTTCCCAGTAAGCTGGTCACAACTTTGCTCTTTCTGGTGATCCATCACAATGTGTCACCCTTCCTCAGTCTTCGGCTCTGTGGCTGTTCGTCCCAGAGGTCGCTCCTTTTGTTGATTCCAGGCCTCTCTGTTCTCTTGGTGCTGACTTGATCATTTCCTTGTCTCTCCTCCTCTGGGGAGTATGTGAAGAGGGGGGTTATTAGTAAGGTAATTGGGATGGGAAGAATAGTGTTACCCCAGGGACCCTGTGCTGGTAGTTACCACACTCGTTTTGCCTTGTAGGGTTAGAGGGGTTGTGGGGGCTTACAGCTCTTTTGGCTTTTACCCATGCTTTGTCAGCAAGAAAACTCTATTACCCATTCACTCTCCATGTAGTGATTTGGCAAGAATTCATCTTTCACAAAACAGCATTTCCTCATAAGGAAAGAGAGTCGCTTGCCAAAGCAGCACATTAGGAAAAGCCCATTGTGTTCAGTCGTGTTATACAGAAATAACTGTCAACGTATCATCATTCTGTACTGTAACACCTTTATTGCCATGTATGTACCTGAACAAGTTTGTAGTCATTGCACTAAAGGGATTATTCAAGCAAATATCCTAGCAAACAGAAATGCAGATGCTAATAATGGCAAACTAGAACCTGGGTGTAGCCTTCATGTATTAGTTCTCAGACTCCGAATCGTTTGCAAACTCTGACTAGTAATCCTGCAGAACCTACACTCGATGCTAATTCCAGACACGTGTTCTTGCCTTGCAGCTATGCACCTGTTTGGTTTGAACTGGCACTTACAACCCATGCAAGGGCAGTTATACCGGCTGGCAGAAGACAACACCAGCAGCCTGTCCGTACCTACAGATCTGGGCCTACCTCCCCTTGGCAATACAGGCCTGGAGCTCCCAGACCGTAGGGGCAGAGAAGACGGTATGTACAAAAAACTTATGGACGGATGGAATGGAAAACCATCCATCCTTAAGCATAGTTAGCACATGGACCATTGTTAGCTGTCTTACAAATCTTTTGTGCATATCTTGCTGAGCATTCCAGTTTTTCAATGTATTTCTGATGAAGTGGTCATCTGTTAAATGGTCATGTCTGATTAATTGCATACAAGCAGTAGGGGTATGCAGGGGTAGCAAGTTATGCATATGTTCCTGGGATAACTTGCAGTTAAGCCCATAATAAATAGTACATAGAGATTTGGGGAGGATTTCCAACTTCTAATTTAACCCCAGTAATGTTTTCATAGCTTCACTGAATCCAAGTGTAATTCATAGCAAATTAATATTTCAAGGTGCAGTTAAAAATAGTTCTTTTAGAAATGAGCTTTTTTATGTGCACTGTTTTACAGTTAAGCTACTAGATTGTCGAATTATTCTCTTACTCATTATGCTGTTTGCCTTCCTGAATAAGCTGCTGATATCAGGTTAGTAATTATTAGTTTGTATTTTTTTGTGGTGTAAAGCAGTAATGTTGGACCCTCAGGGGATTGTCAAGGGAAATCACAACCCACCGTTGTCAGATTTATTATGCTTATTATTTAGTTGGAAAACCTCTTAGCCTTTATAACTGGTCACTCAAATGAAATCCATAAAAACTCAAACCAGAAGGCCTATAGTATAGACTTAGTTAATGTGTTCTGCTGGTAGAACATTCAGCAATAACGTGTTTGGTTTTTTTGTTCCAATAAATGGCCGAATGATTACTGTACACATTTAAATAATGTCTGCATGGTTGGATTACGTTGCTAAAACTGTATCAAGAAGGTCCATGTGATGAACCAGGTTTAGGAATCACTTCTCTAAAGCTTGACTTTCATTAGTCTGACCGTACTTGACCCCATCCAGAAACTTTCTTCCCAGCCAGCTTTGCTAGTGTCCTTCAGGCGGCACAAATCCAGTCACGCATTCCAAAATATCCAGCTAATTTCCTCGAGGATCCCCACTGATGCAGCTCATCACTGGCCAACATTATAATGTCTTAGTTTTGATTTTTCAAAGACTTCATCAGATCCAGGATTATTTGTCATCCAGCTCCATGCTGTGACTGGTTTTGGCAGCTTTGTGAGAGATCTGTATTGTAATCCAGTGCATGTTGCCAGACAAGTTTAAGGGTATTATTTATTCCTGGAGGAAGTGATGGCACTGCTTTGGGGGAGCAGGTACCCAGGGGCTTGAGTGGGATTAGAACTTGTATTCTGTCCAAAGAAGGCATGCCTTCCCTTCATCGGGCAAACTAGATTCCAGTTTTCTTGGCAGCTGAAGAAAGTGCGTGCTAACCCGCGTGGTATGCCGATGAGCTGCACACAGTAGGGAAAGTTTAACTTTTTCTCTGCTCTCAAAACAGAACAGGGCCCAGATTTAGCTGTTTGATTTGCCGAAAGGTGGAGATCCCAGCCATTACCATATAGATGAGTCAAAGAGTCATCCTTTTTCATTTAGCAAACAGTGTAGAGAGAGAGAGAGACACAGACCAGGCCACTGCTAGCCTGTCTCTATGTGAGTGACGGCTATAGCTGAAGGGAAATCAATAGGCAAGGGTTTGTAATTCTGCCTTACAGAGCACAGTTGTCACCAGAAACACACCCAATCAGTCCAGTGTCATCCCAGTGCTATGCGCACTTATTTTCTGATTCAATCGCAGTGTTGGTGATATATAAGTACAAGATGTTAACGCCTGCTGCATCCAGATTTTGTATTATTCCCCCAGCCATGGAAGTTATGTTCTCAGTGCGGTTTGTGTGTCTGTCTGTCTGTCTGTCTGTTTGTCTGATAGTAAGCAGGATTGCGCAAAACCTGCTCAACTGATTTCCATGAAGCTTGGTGGCATGTGTACAAGGGATCAAGGAAGAACCCATTAAATGTTGGAGCAGGTCCGAGGCTCAGGGCAGATCAAGAAATTTAGTTTCTTTTTTGCTAAAGTTGCAAGATATGGCACTTGGCCTTTGTGGATGATTGCGCTCAGCAATGGTATATGTCTTAAGATTCAGTAGATGGCAATAAAGTTCAAAAGTGCCAAAACATAGCCAGTGTAGAAATACAGTGACACCATTGGAAATAGTTGTTGCGATTGCAGCTTTCCACATCATAGAAACTCAAGTGTTGTGCTTGATGGAGGTCTGTGCTTCTGAGTGCCTCTAGTTTAAACAATAAGAGACCTTGAAGGAAGGAAGAAAAAATGAGAAATGGCACAGAAATATACCAAAATGCAATAAATGCAGAGTGTGCCATTGGAGCTTCTACAACTTTATAGTGGACTAGTGAAGTGCTATGTAATGTAGAGTTTGGCGTTGATGTGTTCACCCATAATCGACGGCAGTAAATTGCAAGGCAGGAGAGCATACCTAGTCTCTCCGGATCCAACACGTTGCAAATGATGGTGTTTTTTGGGGGGCTGCCATCTGGTGTGGCGTGTGGAGTCGCCTGCGGAGCTGACTGCCTCAGAGTCCTCCGGGTTCAGTTTGCAGGCATGTCTGTTTTTGGCGCCATCATTGCGGAAATTGGCCCGTGTACACAGCCAAGCAGATGTTGCCATTTTCCACCGAGGCCCATAAAGAAAGGTGTGGTATGGCAAGCGTGCTTTGCTTCCTCATAGAATGGTCATTAATTGTGAATGAGACTTGGCCATCAGCAGGATTATCGGTGACCCTCAGGTCGTTCTGGCGGTTCCCCGGACTCCCTCCTTTTTAGAAATACATTATCAAAATCACAGTGGAGGCATTTTGTTGCATTTTATCACAGGCAAAACGGATGGCTTGTTCCCAGATGACAGTTTCATAGACATGGGCGAGATAGACGTGGGGCGTAAGGTCACGCAGCAAATACCACCCGGGATCTTCTGGAGGTCTCAGGTCTTCATCGACCACCCCATGTACCTCAAGTTCAATGTGTCCCTTAGTAAAGATGCCTTGGTAGGAATCTATGGAAGAAGAGGCCTTCCTCCTTCACACACGCAGGTGGGTTATTCAAACAATGCACTCATTTGCAGTAATCCCTTTTGGTTCTATGAGCGGATCGGTATGAATCCCCTCTCTGAGAACACTAAATTTGTAGAAATGTCAGAGATTTTTGTCTTTTCTAATGAGCATGTAAATCAATGTGCTTGTTTATTGTACAAAAACCTTTGTATTGCTAAAAAGGTTACACTTGCCGAATATGCTCACTGGATGTATGTTCATTTTTTTTTTTTTTTGGTGGTGTAGGCTACAGTCTACACACAAAGACGGTAAAATCAAACAGACAACTAATTTTGGTATTGAACTCCAAGCGTGTCGACCTGGCTTTATTGATTTGTATCCAATAGTTTCAGTGTTATTATATTCGAGGGAATTTTTCTCTAAGGCCTAAATTGATTTTTTTTTTAACAATTGGATAAGGGGGATGTATACACAATCTACGTTTAACTTTTTGTGTTTGGTAATAAGTAGTGAAAAAGAACTATAAAGTAATAACAGCTGATCTGTTTTAGCTTTTAGTTCAGGTCCTTTTCCCCATCAGCAGTGTGTTTCCCTTTTACAGACATTTACTCCAGTAAAGAGCAGGCAGCAAACCTTCTCACGAGCACGTATCTCACCGAGACTGTCACATAAGCAGTAGTCCCTTTTGTGGCAGGCCTTTGTTGGCTCCACAATATTTGTGTGTGTGTGTGTAAAGGAGCTTGTGTGTCATCCTAATACTTGTCTGAGGTCTCCTTGTCTCTGTCTCGGTCTCCAGTTCGACTTTGTGGAGCTTTTGGATGGACGGCGGCTCCTGGCTCAGGGGGTTCAAAGCCTGGACGGACCGTCGGCTCTGACTCAGTCACGAAGCCTGGTGCCCCTTGGCAGCCATGACACCGGTTTCATCCAGTACATGGACTCAGGCATCTGGCACCTGGCAGTGTATAATGATGGCAAGGAGACGGAGCAGGTGTCTTTCCTTACCACAGCTATAGGTGAGTAACACTAGAACATTTATGGAGGATAGTACATAGTACTTGGAAGGAATCTGGAAGATGTGCTCCTAAAAGATAAATCCTCCTAAATTAGTTTCAGTCGAATAAGCCAGCTGTCGAGTTGTTGCTTAATTTCTCTTTGTAGCCTGTTGTGCCAGGTTTGAATATGTTAAATGCTAACTCAACTACATTTTAATAGTATGGCTAAAATAAACCATTAGGATCGTTACTGCTGTCTTTATTGTTGCAGTAGATTTCTAATCAGTGCAGCATACATTTGCGAAGGATAGAATCTAAGTTGAGAGTTAAGGGTGTTGCTCAGTGGTTTCCTGTCACTCCTGGGATTTGTACTGACAATCCTGCAGTTACTAAACCAGAGCCTGACCTGTTCAGATATCATTAGGCATACTTAATGTACAATATGATAAAACATCATCTTTAAATTTCCATTAATATGATGTGAATTTATTTGAGTAGTTTGTCTAACTCTGTATTTTACTACAAAGGACCCGACATTTGTGACTATGCTGAAGAGTTAATCACAGTTGAGTATCTGCGAAATCATCATTTCATTTTAGTCAAGCTCGTGCAACCCTAGAGCCTAGCTGTCCAGACCGACTAGTTCATCTTGTAAGGGATGCATTGATGAATCAGAATCAGAATCAGAAAACTTTATTTATCCCTGAGAGGCAATTAAAAAGACAAGAGACAGTTCAGGCTTTTAAATCGGATGTGGATGAGAATCATTAGCTCTCACATTCATTTGATGGTCACGATTCCCATCTCACTCCATTTCTTCATTCACAGCTAGCAAAGACACTTTCCCATTCATAGTCCTCAAATATTAAAATTCCCCCCTCAGATAAAGCAGCTAGAGAAATTTACCGGAGTGTGCCACTACTTATTAAACCGACCTGCCACTCTTCAGCTCTGATCAGCATGGTCTCAAGCAGTCTGAGCCTCTACACAGCAATCAAGGTGGATAACAAAGACAGAGAACTCCACATCACCCTGCTTCTCCCTCAAATGATGGCACCTGAGGCTTCCATTAGCATTCAAGTGTCTTCACCAAGGCTGGTTTTGCTATTTTGCGTAAGCCATTTGAATACAATGCTGCCCAGATTCAAAGCGTCTGATTGCCGAGCCCCTCTCTTGCCCCCTGCCTGAGCCATTATTGCTCGTTATAACTTCTAGTTTGCATTCACATCTTGCCGCTGAAAGAATAAAGCGCTCTTTTTAATACTCCTTTTGGTGTTCGGGCATGGCACAGTGACCATGCAGTCCAGCTGCCGACATCTGGCTCCCTCCTGTGTAGGCTGTTTGTTCATTTTGTCTTCTCTCTTGTGTTCACTAAAAGCGTCCTTGATTGGCGTGAGCAGAGAGGTGGGGGTGAGGGGGGTGGGGGGGTGGAGGGTGAGGTTTCGGCTTTCGCAAAGGTGGCAGCTGGGAGCTGTTCTCACATGCTCTTTAATTAAAAGCTCCTGGGCCATGGTCCATCTGTGACAGGCGAGGGGAGGTGCGGTGGGGTGATTGGAGGGAGGAGCACAGCAGATCGATGGAAGAAGCTTGTCCTCAGTCAAAGAGGCACAGCAGACGTGACCCACCCGGAGACAGACGTCAGAACAGTCTCTCACTGGGCATAGATATTTGATACTGTGAGGAGGGTTGATCTGAGGAGTGAAATGCTCTCTGCTCCCAGGAGGGAAGATGTCTAAAGGGAGGGCGTCTGATAAACCACCTGAGGTCTAGGGCGCAATCTCAAAGGACTGGAGAGAACATATAGAGCAGGGGGTACTGGATAGGATTTGATTTGAAGTCAAAGTTGATTGCTCGTTTTTTTCTTTTTTTTTTTTTTTCTTTTTTTTTTTTGAGAGAGAGAGAGAGAGTGCTAGAGAGGGAAGCAGTGATAAAGTGGGTCAGCTGATGATGTCCTTCAGAACGAAGCTAGCTGTTCTATTTTTTTTTTTTTTAAGTAGAAAAGGCCTTAGATGATCCCCAAGCATTTGGGGATTAGAAGGTCTTTTACATTTACTAATTTAGGAGATGGTCCTGTTGAAGTCTTGATGAAGTCATGATGAAGTCATGAAGGAGATGTGACTTAGAAGTCATAACCTAAATATGTGAACTATGGTCCTGCAGCATCAAGAGGAAGTCCGTTGTTAGATATAATTAGATATATGTTTATTGTCTGAGTGTTTCACAGCGGATATTTATAGGATTACTGTTTGAACTCTAAATGCAGTGCTGCTTCGAGCGCTATAATGTGGCTTCTGTGATGCTTCGGAATCACACAGGAATAAAAATAAATGGACATCACTGCTGGAACAGCTCATATTCTGTATTCATAAATAGTTATTTCTACAGTCATCCACAGTGGTTTATCAAAATAACCGAAGGAGCCCGTTTCCCTCGCTTTCTCTTTCATCCTCATTGCTCTTCATTCATTACTAGGCTGGGATGCTCGATCCTTTCCATTTTTCACTTTCATTTGTCTGTCCTTGGGCTGTGTTCTCTCACACACCCTTACCCTGAAGAAATAAAACGTTCGGTTTCCCATACACAGTCTGTCCAAATGCATGCCCATCCAATGGTAATGAATAAGAACACGTCGTGTTAAGGCCAGGCATGTAATATGTTGTTCATGGGTCTGTAATTTAGAGTGTGAATGATGGATTACACCACTTAAATCACTGTCTCAGGTTTAGACACTGTCTACAAGCATAGCAGATTACAGTCTATCCACATCCGCATGTGTATGCACTTTAGTGGATCAGTTTCTGATGTGAATCTTTTTTAAATTCATTGAGACATCAAGCTTCTTGGACAGTTCACACTGCAGATTCCATTCCATCCATCCATCCATCCATCCATCCAGACCCGGCGCCAGACACGGATTTGCGGACGGGCCTTGCATTGCTTTTGGGGGGGGGCACACATTTTATAGTCTACTATAGGTAGCCTATAGAAGGTATAGCAAGCTAGGTGTCGTTCAAATAAACGCATGCAACACATGATGCAGAAAGATACAACAATAGCTGATTTTATTTAGAAATCAAATAGTAACAGCCTCTAACACAACGTCCTGAATAACACAATCTAATTTAAAAGAAAAATAAGAAAGAACTGCTTCTTCATACCCATTTAATATACTCTAACATGCTAATAAACATGTTTGAATTATTTGGGTTCACTATACTACAGAAGTGCTATAACGCACTGTAAGGCTACATATGTGTTGTATTTGGCATATTTTCTTTTGTGTGTTTATGTCTCAGTCTCATTTTTACAACATCGCAGCAGGGCCAGTATGAACAAAATAATTAGGCTAACCATTAGTAAAGCGGTAGGCGACGCTGTGCCACTGCGTGGAACCTTCTCACGATGTTGTCCCTCCACTCGTCCCTGAATTTTTTTGTTAAGTCCTTTTCAAATGCCAACTTAATTAAATTGGCCTTACGGACGTGCAGCATGCTTTGTCGATGATCGGTGAAAACGTTCTTTAACGTGGAGAACAAGTTCTCACACAGCGCAGTGCTTGCACCAAAAGTCAACGCGTGTGGAGCGTGGTCAACCTCTTGTGTTAGCTCGTCTATGACATTCTCCTCGAGCCTGTTTTGTCTGTTAAAGAAACGTCATACTGTATATCCATTTTCTTTAGCTTGGTGTAGCTTTCCTCATCTTTAGTTGATTTTCCGAAGTTCTATCAGTAGTCTGTGAAAGGTTGTGTTCGTTGTTACAGTAAGAGTAGCCTACGGTTTCCGTTTAACCCGGATTATTTCGAATGAACCACTTAGACCATTTGAAATCACCACATTTTAGACGAAGCACTTTTTCTTTGTTATTATGAAATATTTTATTGGAAAAGAAAAACTATTAATCATAGTAGCCTGCGATTATTTGTATTTTTTCAAAAACAATGTTGTAAATGTTTGGTGGGATGACAGGCTCATATTCCCAGGGCAGGCCCAAGTGAGTCTGAGGGTGGGCACGGCACCCTAAAGCCCGCCAATGATGCCGGGCCTGCATCCATCTTATCCTTCAGGCATGCAGGGAAGCTGAGGTCAATCCCAGCTAATTTCGGGTGAGAGGCAGGGAATGTTGTGAATCTGTCGCAGGGTTACAGTGCTATGGGTTTCCCATTGTTAAACGTTGCTAAAAATATAAGAAGAAAATGACATGATGAACTTTGAGAAATGTCAGGCCATTGGCTTCCTTTGAAAGTAAATTCCATATTTATTGGCAAAAATGTACCAAATAGTTAAAAATCTGGCGTGTGAGGTAGCCTTAGCCTCAGACCCACTGATCACAGATTGTCTAATTTGTATATTATTATATTACATATATTTCCATCTCTCTTTCATGTGCTGTATACTTATTTCTGTGCACTGATCATTTATCAGTCAAAACCATTGAAAACACTTGGTGATGATACTGAGTTTCTTCAAAACAAAATCCAGTACTGGGTTTAACCGGAGTGCACAAACAATATGGACTTGTTTGAAGACAAAACACTGTAACACCACTTTCAGAATGCATCAGTAACAATGGCCTGTGATTGGTGGTTTGTAGTGTCCATCAAATAACTGCTTCCTAGGAAAGCAACCATAGCCATGTTAAGTGAAATCAACCTCCAACTGAACAGCGAT